>APFE031062616.1:0-41188 GCA_000404065.3 Pinus taeda | reverse complement strand
TATGTGTACACAGTAACTTTATGTGAAAAGTTATTTACTCTTCCTGCTTAAAGATAAAGGAAAAACAGTTGCCAGCATATTAGGGGAAACCCTAACTGTTCTCTCTTTCCCATAGAAAAGGGGAAAGAAGAAAAGACCCGGGGTTGTTGGATGAACAAATGGGGAAGAAAAGAAAAGGCACTGGAGCAGAAGAAGAGTGTGCTACGTCTGGTGACGACCAGATAGCACAGGCACATTTGTGTTTCATATTGCTGACGCTGTGGCTGACAAGAGAGCTTGGGGGAGAGACTCAGTTCGGAAGACTGGTCTCGTGGTTGGGAGGACATCAAGCATTCAATCACCTTCTACGTGTTGTAGAAGTGCAGAATATAAAAGACCAGGATACGCAAGTAAGCATCTGTAATTTTCATTAGTTCTGGAAGTCTAGTTATTACCCTGTAGTCCTAAGAATCTGATTATAGCTGCTGTGAGTATGGCTTTTGGGCTGTAAATCAGAACCTGTGTATTACTGGAAATAATACCAGTAATGATTAATGCCTCTGTTAGATACATATAATGTATAAAGTAAGAGAAAGAAACAGAGAATGCGAAATTGAACAGTATCCTGTATCTTACTTTTAGACTAGCTAAAGTGTGTGAAATAAAGAACAGTAATTATTAAGTGTCAAAATAGAATAGAATGACCGAACTACCTGTACCAGGGATGAAAATAGGGTATGCATATTGAAACCTACGTTATATAGCAGCACCTGAAATAACTATGCATTCCTAACATGGAACTCCATGAGCAATGATTTATACATTGGCCATATTTATACAAGTATCGAAAAAGCGAACAAATAATACACATATATTCGGAATGAAATTCCCTATATTCGGAATGTAGCAGCCAAAGAGGATAGATATGATGTCCTGTAAATAAATTTATACATTTCCAGATAAATAGCAATTCAAACCCTCGCAAGAATCATAGATTCGATAAGGGTTTTAAGAAATGAAGCTACTGTAATAGACGTACGATACAAAACTAAGAAAATAACCGCCGAACCTCATAACTGTAGAAGTGTCCGGTTAGCCGCATACACAGGTGAGAACCCCTGGTTGTATGGCACCGGTATGAAGTCATTTGGGGATTGAAAGTCACACCATCCGCTGGGCGGATAAACTTATTTAACACCAAAGCAAAAGAACATATAACGAAGAGTTCGACATGAGCATTTAACAGATTAATTACCAAATAATAAGAAGGAGTGGTAATCCACCAAAGGTAGAGCCGTTACTAGACCGTAACAGGCTTCCTCCTCATTTCCATACATAAACATACCAGATTTACTAATAAGGGTCTGTCGTTCGGATTAATCAAATATCAACAATGAAATGCATAAGCTTCATTATCAACGTATTATCCATGTATCATCTAACCTCCGAGAGGCGGCAAACTCAGAAAGAGTAGGACTGTAAACCAAAACCCTCGGAACAGTTCATTAAAACAGAAGTAAATAACCAGTGTGAAACATGAGGAGACTCGGTGGCTCGTGAGGAGCGACATCGTGCACTAACAGAGTATAAACATATTAAACAGTAAAGAAAAGCAATAAGATCTGTAATATGTAAAGCCTGTTCGACAAATGGAAACCAACCCATAATCCTGATGCATTAACCTCGGTCTTTAATACCGAATTCATTACAATATGTACATTGAGCATTCGAACAATTACAGCCATACGAGTTGAGCTATATGACAGACCATGACCAAATTTAAAACCCTATGAACAGACTATTCATACGGCGACCTGAGCTTCAACCCCAAAATAATGATAAACAGTGAATGGAAGGAAAATCTTGCCGAGGTGAGGCCATAGCGCCAAATTATAATAGGATTGACAAAACCCTGGCAGAGAAAAACAATATAAGTCGAACTTCCAGATTGAATCAACAGTGCAAACCTACAGTGGTAGAGCGCTTACCGGTTAAGGGGTTGAAGGTCGAAACCCTGATTAATCCTCATAACCGCGGCCTCATCGACCTGTTACCCTGCTCCAACCAGTAACAAACCAGTAGTTAGCATATTCACATAATTACAGTGAAAGAATGAACTAATGCAGTAATGAAACTAAGGAAAGGCGCATCACCTGTCACAGATGGGGTTAAGGGCGAGGAATAGGGAGGGTCTTACCGCCAACAGGCCGTCTCTAGAGCTCCTCCAAGACACCGGTGAGTTGAACCAGAAATGCCACGATAATGGCAGCGACGCCGGAGCAAACGCTGTCTCTGTCGAGCTGAAGCAATGAACAAATGACCAGGACTGCGGGGATGAAACCCTATGTATCACACCGTCCAAGGCACAATGATCTCCCACCGTTCGATCACTGGAAGTAATCCTGGCCGATGATCGCAATGAGAATCCCGAGAGGTGGTGTGGCGGGACTGTAACATTAAAGTCCCCAGCTACCAACTCAAAGTTCAGTAATGCGGATCGATGGCGTGGACCATGGATGCCAGGTGTCACACGCAGAGCGCCTCAACCTGCCGCCAAACGGTTTGACATGTACCGCATAAAGTGATCAAGGACAATCATCTGCCAGAAGATAGATATGCAAATCATTTCACTTATAATCATATCTGTTATTATCAAGTCAATTATTATGATAAGCATTAATATATAGATGCGTAGGTAATGTAATCAAATTTTTATTATTGTGTAATGTTAGCGTATGGAGGGTTATGACAGTCGACTTTATCAAGAACGAAGTCTTCATATTTAGCAGCGGCCCTCTTTGCAATTCTCATGAAAAATTCATCAACCAGATGCTCATCCGACCCCAAGTGAGTTCCCACAATATTCTCAAACATGGCTTTGTAAAAGTTACTTACTGTTCTCCCAAACCTCTCCTCTTCCCCTTCTCTAACCTCCAACAATGGATGCAAAGGAAAACCAGTGAGAAGCTTCATGTTCTCTATTTCGAAGGACTGCTCCGCCTCCACGATGCTCTGCACCTCCTCCACACTTGGACCGTAGACAGGAAGGTTGAAAGAGTCCAATTTATCTTTTTCAATCAAACCCTGTGAGTCCAAATCGAACAAATCTATTTAAATGTAAAAGTCAATCCAAATCGAACAAATATATTTACTTGTACAAAGTCAATTGAAGTTAGTTTGGATGGTTGGGAAAAATAATTTTTATCATCGTTTGTTATTTTTATCACTCCTCAAATTTAAATTTAAATTTAAATATCATAGTAAGGAAGTAACTTTCCTGACCTCTAAAATAAATCATCACAGTAATACTCTAAAATAAAGTAACGTTCTTCCGCTCTTAAATAAATCAATCTATAAAATGACTCTATTGAGCTCTGAAGTAAATCAATCTATAATAACTTTGTCACTCAACACCAATGCCCAAATAAATTTTATGTTTAAATATCCAAATGTAATTCTGAGATACTATATCGATTTATCTATTTTACCTCTTTCACTAGCTCCTCAAATGCTGCTTCCAAGTGATGAGCGCCAGCTCCTAACCCGCCTTGTTGCTTTATGTCGCCAGAATCACGACCCAGGAGCGCTATGAACATGCATCCTCCAGGAACAATTTCCTGTGCTCGGGCTTCTAAAAATGATGCCAAGTCTTGTCTGAATTGGTTGAGATACGCATCCGCCACTGTATCACTGGATATATAGACATGACCCTCGTTCCAAGCAGTAGAATTTCTGTCCTCAACGTCAGCAGGAACCTGAAATTGAATTCCATTAGTATGTCAGGTTTCATCGCGTGAATAAATTTGTTAACGAAAATGAAACCACATTAGACAGATCTATCCAAAATAACAAAAAACGATCTGGAAAACTGTTATAAGGATAGATGACCAGGTCTACTGTTTCATCTATCAAAAAAAAGTAGAATCACATATAAAAGTGCTACTTTAAAAGTAGAATATATAGCAAACCAATCTAAATATCTAGTCCATTGCAAATTTAGGGAATATCAGATCATTAAAATCATCTGATTCTAAAATATTCCGGAATCTGAGATTCAACAATTTTAACCCTTATCAATACAATACTCATAAAATTGAATGTCCCTCACTCACTCGAGAGAGCCAGTGCAGGCTAGTGGAGGAGTGGCAGAAATGGAGGGTTTGCCTTCGGAAAAGGCGTCCGTAATGCGATCCCGACACCGCTGATGCGAAGTAACATCTAGTTGCTGGAGGCTTATCTTCATTGTGCTCTGCTGCTCTTATTCCATCTGCGCCGCCTTTCAGTGGAGGCAACGTTCGGAATAATGTATTGAAATCATTTGACGGGAGATCGGCGATGTGCACCTGGAATTCCGGCACGTCCATGGAATGGCGAATGAAAGTTAATTTCACAGCATTCACGATGGTGTCTACTGCGAGCAGAGTATTGATCCCCGTTCCGCACCCCAAATCTGCAATACGAAATACGTTATCTACCTCCCTCATTCCCATGACAGATGTCACGTTCTCGTAGATCGAATGCTCCAGAACGGGCTTCATGGCCATAACCATATTTAACTGCACAACCATCATTGCAATGAGTGGATTAGTGGTTTTTTTTACTGGATAGAACCATTATTCCATAAATGCTTTCCCAGACAGAATGAATTAGTGTTTTACTGGATAGAACAATGAGTGGATTAGTGGTTTTTTTTTGGGTAGATTAATGTTTTACTGGATAGAACCATTATTTCATAAATGCTTTCCCAGACAGAATGAATTAGTCCATTAGAAATATTAATATGTCTAATTATAAGATTGCGAGCTCAGATTAATGGGATTACCTGGAGAGATGAATTGTTGACATAGCTCGAATCCCCGTTTCCACCCTTCATGCACAGCACATTCTGCAGGTTTTTCATGGTCTCCATTGGATAGACGACCCAAAAGGCTCGGTGATTATTTCGCGATACTGAAAGTTGAAAGCAATAGGTGAAACCAAGCAACTTCAACTATGAATACTTATAGCACCCCAGGAAACTATTGAGTTGGTAATATTCGAACACGAAACGTAATTTAAAAAAAAGGCGTGCAGTGCATAGGAGATGGATTTCATTGACAATTGAAGCACAAGAAACATTCTTATTTTATTCAGGTTGAATTTAAAGATGAATTTCATTGACAATTGAAGCACAAGAAACATTCTTATTTTATTCAGGTTGAATTTAAAGATGGATTTCATTGACAATTGAAGCACAAGAAACATTCTTATTTTATTCTGTTCTTTCATTGACATTTAAGCACGAGAAGCATGTTGAATTTACTTTGATGGTTCATAATGGAAAATTAGAAATTAGATATTGAATAGGTATATAAATGTTACGTTGTCTTATTTGTTTTCTTCTATCTTGTTTCAAAATATTCTTCTTTGTCTTATTCTGTCCTATTTCAAAATATTCTCGTTTGTTTTATTATATACTCTTTCAAAATATTCTTAAACTTAACCATTAAAAATAAAATATTCTTATTTGTTTTCTTCGGTCCTATTTCAAAAGATTCTCGTGTCTAATTCTATACTATATTCAAAATATTTGTAAAAATAAAAATAACTTTTAAAAAATATTATTTATTTATAAACCATTTCAATTTATAAAATAATTATTTAATAAAATTTATATAAGATATTTAGATGTTGTTTAATAGGCAGATAAATTCGTGTCTGTTAAGGCCGAATATGGCAACTGGGAACGGCAAAGGGCGTGGGGTATCATGGTTTTAGTAAGGGAGAAAGAAGGTCGTCTCATTCAGTTAGAAAAATAAGACTCAAATAAGCAATTCATTTGGTTTAAAATATCAAGAAAAGGAAACCACATCAGAATTGCAACATGCTATTTTGTGCCGCAAGTTTCAAAAATCTAGAAAGGTAGAGGGCTTGACCTCAAAGATCCATTTGCAGCCTTAAAAGCGGATATTGCAACATATTCGCAGCTAGGTGAAGTCCTTATAGTTGGTGATTTCAATACTAGGACTGCAAGTAAGCAAGCTAGCAGTCCTTATAGTTGGTGATTTCAATACTAGGACTGCAAGTAAGCAAGCTAGCATTCTTTGCTGTAAATATGATTCTGACCCTATTTGGCTTACAGAAAAGAGTAATCATTAGTGGGAAAGAATTTCAGAGAACAAGGGCTCCAATTTCTTTGGTGAACAATTTCTTACTCTATGTGGGACCTTTAATTTAGTTATTTGTAATGGCTTGACTATTTCTTACTCTATGTGGGACCTTTAATTTAGTTATTTGTAATGGCTTGACTAGATGGGCAAAGTCTGGTAATTTCACTTGCAATACTTACAATGTAGTAGATTATGTGATTTAATCGCATGGTTTGTGTGAGAAAATGGAGGAAGTTTTGATTGCAGATCAGATGTGGGACTTAAAATCAGATCACGAGCCAATTATTTATGTTTCTCTTGGACTGAAAAGAAACAATTAGAGTAAAAAATTTAGCATGTCCAACAAAATCTCTCACAGGGCATAATTCTTTTGACCCTAGAAAATTGTAATACCTTCAAAATGATGCTAGAGAGCCTCTTCGAGAAGGAAAAAATCACAATTCAAAACCTTCATAGTCATGAATTAACACATTTAATTCAATGCGCACTTGCAAAGTGCAAAAGAGAAAAAATTAAGAAGTCTGAAACAAATTGCTTTCCGGTTAATGCTTGGTTTGACAAGGAATGCAAAAAGGCAAGGATAATGTGGAAAGAGTCAAACAAGGATAACGTAAAGCTCAAAGCTTACAAGCAGTTATTAAGCAAGAAAAAGACAGATTTCATGGTTTGAAGGAGGGAAGAACTAATCTTCCTTGGGAAAGATAATCCAAAATTATTTTGGAAGGAGCTCCAACCGAAGAAGATACAAACTGGAAATAGTATTACAACTTCTAAATGGTTTGACTATGGAAGACAACTCTATGAGCAGGATCCCAAGGTTGACCCTCCCCCTTTAGTCAATATTGATACTGAACTCTTCATGGTGCAAGAGGTAGAGATGGGTATCAAGAAGTTGGGTGTTGGAAAAACAAAAGACTTAGCTGAACTCCAAGCAGAATATCGAAAGTGGGGCTCAAAGATTCTTGCACCTCACATTACAAAACATTTCAACACCATACAACAAGGGCTCCCCACAAATTGGACAACTAGTCTAGTAATACCTTTTTTCAAGAGTGATGACGTCAATAATCCCTCCAATTATAGGACCATTATGATAAACCTTTTGTTTGCAAAGCTATTTGGAAGCATGCTAGAAAACAAAATTAGAAAATGGGCAGAAGAAAGAGATAAGCGTGCTAAAGGGAATGCAGGTTTTAGACCTAAACATTTCACAGTTGATCATTCTATAACTTTAAGGCACATCATTGAAAAATTTTGGGAGAAAAAGGAAGAAGTCTTTTGTTGCTTGTTGATTTCAGAAAAGCATTTGACTCAGTTCCTAGGGATAAGCTTTGGCACAAAATTAAGGAACTTGGGGTTTCTATACATTCAAGAGCAGTTGTGCATAGGCTATATGAAGAGGTGAAAGTCAAAATCAGAACTTCAGTAAGCATTTCTGAAAGTTTTAGAAGTGATATCGCGGTCAAGTAAGGTTTCCCACTATCTCCTACCCTTTTTGGTTTATATATCGACAAGCTTGAGGAGTGGTTAAATTCGCAAGGGGGTGATGGTATCTATTTGGGCAAGTTTGTTATAAGGCTTCTTTTGTATGAAGATGACCTTATTCTGATTGCTAAATTGGCTGTTGGTTTGCAAGAGAACTTACTATCCCTTGAGCATTTTTGTAGAAGTGTGGGGATGCAAGTCAATATCAGCAAAACAAAAGTAGTGGTTTTCTCTAAGAAAAGAAAACAAAACCAACATAAGTTCTACTTTGAAGGCAACATTATGGAAGAAGTTGTCGATTACAAATACCTCGGAATTGACTTCAACAAAAATCTAAGCTGGAATGGTTGTAGAAAGAAAATAACTTTGGGGGGTTGGAAAGCATTTTATACTTTTCAAAATAGGTGTAGAGAGGCACAGTTATGGGACTAGAAAAGCACTCAAACTCTTTTTGGGCTTCTAGTGATTCCAGTGATTCTCTATGGTTGTGAACTATGGGCTAGCAGTATATCCGACATGCAATGGAGACAAATTGAGAAAATTCAGAAGCGTTTGATTACAAACAAATTCAAAATTAAAATTGTAGTTCCTTATGCTATCTTGTTAAGTGAAACAGGCACTGCTCCTATTGAAGCAATTGCTAGGGTATGAGTCATAAGTTATTTTAAAAAATTGAGCAAACAGAAGAGGGTAGATGGCCTAAGGTTGTCTTTAGTGACAGATTGTGCAAGAGAAAAAAAACTTGGATGCAACAAAATAACAAATGGTTTAGTAAATGGGGTATTTGCTTGAATGCGAGTCCCATAAACAACAAAGAGATAAAAGCTTTTGTTATGAAAAAGTTCCACAAGCGTACTTGGGATAAGGAGCTAGGAAGAAAGAAAAAGTACTATATTGAAGTGTTTAATTCCACTCATAGTCATCAACCAAAAGCAAACATAGAGGCCAATATCTCTTGGAGAGCCAAAATTATTATTGCTCAGTTAAGGACTAATTCTCATCAACTCTGTTGTGAAACAGGGTGCTAGAAAAGGCCAAAAGAAGTGTGGGAGGAAAGAGTATGCATTTTTGTTCTTCCAGAAAAGTGGAAACAGAAAAAAAATTCATTTTAGAATGTGAGGCCTTCAAAGACAACATGGAAAGTTATGCAGATATGCTGTCAGATATCTCTTGGGATATTCTATTTAGCAAAGGGTTTGTCGGGAAGCTAGGAGAATTTATTTTGAAGCTTCACAGAAAAATGGTTGAATACATCAAGCAGATGAAGAAACAATATGTCCCATAGGCTATCTTTAGCCCCGTGGACATTAAAATAATTTCTTTCTTTCTATGTCTAGTGTAGTGAAATCTGTGTGTGCAAGCTTTATTAAAAGTAGTCACAGCCATGCAATATCCAGAAAATAAAATGCCCATCCCAATTGTTAAGTGTTTCTAGATTTTTCATTTTTCTGGAAATTGGTAACATAATTTTAAATGTAAAATGTAAATATGATTTCTTGTTATTTAAAAAATATAAATTTAATATTTAAAAAAAATAAAATCTATAAACAAAATTTACTTAAAATTTAAAAATAAAATAAAATCCAAAACAACCTCTATTATCATAATTAGAAGACGCTTCAAAAAATACATCTATACATAGTATGTAATAACCCATGTTAGATTCCTATAAAAAAGCATCAACATCATATATAAGAATTGTCCCATATAGACATGGGATCTAATAATTAAAACAAAACATAAACTTAGCAAGTTTCTCATCAAATCAAATTAAAACTATCAACAACATATCGAGAAGTGCTCATGAATAAGAAATCTTGCCAAATCTAGGTAAACTGCTATGACAGAAAGCATACTTTGCTTCGCCCATATGATATGATAAACCTTTCTTCGATTTAGGCATACACAACAGTGTTATGCTCCTTGTATATGTGAAAAAGTTAGATCTTTGAAAACACCTAGAAGAGGATCTTCAAATGAAGACTTATAATTGACCTAATTAATAGCAATTTTGGAATCCTAGAACACAAACGTAGTTTCGATAGAAAGCCGATGAGCACAAAATAGAAATCCCCAAAGAGTCTTGATCTCCGCCTTGGAACTTGTCCCCGCACCACTATTCCAACTAAAATTATAATATTATCTTGAGGATAATACAATATATGCCCCAAGGCTACATACTTTTTGTTTTACATATCCCCATCAAAAAAAGCAAACATGATATTTTCCCAACAAACATAGTTTCGATAGAAAGCCAATGAGCACAAAATAGAAATCCCCAAAGAGTCTTGATCTCCACCTTAGAACCTATCCTTACACCACTATTCCACCTAAAAATATAATATTGTCTTGAGGATAATACGATATATTCCCCAAAGCTACACAATTTTTTTTGTGTATCCCCATCAACAAAAGCCAACATGATATTTTCCCCAACAACCTATAGGTTGAAAACTTTGTTAATTCCCTTTTTAGCCATCAATTCATATTCCTTGAAGTATTATAAGATGTTGTTTCCATTTTGTCAATATCTAAGGAAATATTTTCAAAAAATGAAAGCATTCATGCATCTCAAGATTCCCCAAAATATAAAGAAGGGGAGTACTTTGACTGTCATGTATTTAGATTTCCATTCCATAAAGCACTCATCAATTTATGAATATATTCAGCCACCATCAATGTTTTGTTAAAACATCAATCCAAATGGACACAACAAATGGGAATTTGAGGAATAAGTGAAACATTATTGAAACCACTATGACACATATGACATCTGTTAGGTTCGTGGAAACTCCTCTTGCCCATATTCTCCCAATTAAGAATCTAGTTTTTCCACACCATCCATCCGAAGAATTTTATTTTCATAGGCGTATGCCAAGACCGAACTTTTTGATACCACCTTTTCACTGAGGAAACCATATGAGAAAAATAGAAATGGTAATATATCTCCTCTATAGAAATAATACCCTGTAGTGTATTCTCATCCTACTTGAGAGCATTGACCTCATCTCAAAACAAGATGCATGCCATGTATAAATTAGCAACATATTGATCCCATACCTTCTCTAAAGCACCAACTAGACCCAGCTCATAGGATCTAATCCATATAATATATAGACATTTCAGATTATTTTTAGACCGTATTTGGTTTAGGAAAAAAAAATCCCTTGCCATGTATGTGATGAATGATTTCCATGGGCAGCGACTGATTGCCTTAATCCCCTAATCAAATTCATTTCAATCTCCACTTCGGCACCCGAGCATATCCCCCATCGAAGATTGCCTAGTAACCAATTCTTTAATTTCATAAAGCTATTCCAAATGTATGGATTGTTTTTTGTTAACCCAACTCTAGTTTTGATCCATACCAAAAGAGATTGAGATTTTAGATATTTTTCCTTAATGATCTATTGTCATTAGCAAGTTCTAAATAATGGGCACCAAAATCTCTTAATAATCATTGACCATCCAAATTTATCCATGTATTTTATTCCCCATCCACCCTCTTCTTTCCTCTGGGAGAGAACCTCCAGGCGTATTAGATGAATCTTTTTTGCGCCCCGAGCACCAAACCAAAAAAAAATTGGGATAATGGAATTCATTTTTCTTATGACATACTTAGGGATCAAGTATAAGTGAATCCAATATAGAGAGATACTTTGTAAGATTGATTGAGCAAGGGTTAATATTTTGCTAAGCCCTTGCCATGTATGTTCCCATGTCCTCAAACAAACATCATTTTTAATCAACCACTGCCAATCCCTGATTTTATATCAATTTGGTTTTTAGATTAAAACCAAGGTATTTGAACCCGCCATCCAATTTAGAGACATCAATTGAAAATATTTTGCAAGCTTTGGATTCTGGGCTTGGTCTTCCGAAGCATGAATTAGTACGCATTTTTTTTTATTCATGTACAACCCAGAGGCTTCCTCGAATTTAGAAATGATATGAAATATATGCATCCATTGAGCCATGAAAACCTAACCAAAAATAAGAACATAATCCACATAGCCGCATGCTTTATGCAAGTAAAATTTGGCCACACCATCTTGAATTTGGCGGTGCTTTAGAAAACCAAACAATTCATGGGAGATAAAGTGGGAGAGTTTATCTTTTAAGTGAGTTGCAATACTCTTCGAAATAATTTTACAAAATATATTGCACAACGAAATAGGCCAGAAGTCCAGGAAAGAGTTATCTTTTGAAGTCTTTGGTATCAGAGCAATAAAGGTCGAGTTTAAAGCGCCTAAAATTTTACATCCACTCCTCACCTCTTTAGTAAGCCTTAACAAATTAAGGCCCATGATATCCATAAAGTGAATAAATATTTACACTGTCCATCTTTTTGGCCATGGGCATTTATCCTTGGAAAAATATTTTAGAACGAAATTCATTTCTTCAATAGAGATGAGACCACCAACATACCCATTATCCTCCACAAAGAACATTTGGATATGACTGAATAAAATAAAGTTGATTATCAATATCCACCTCTGCCCTTTCCTAATATAGAACCCTGAAATATCAAACAAATTTCTTACATAGATCATGTATTTTAAAAAAACACAGCTCCTAACCATCCAACATTTCCCAAATAGTGTTCATCTGCCTTCTCTAAGAAGCAAAATTGTGAAAAAAATTGTATTTTTGTGACCACCAATGATCTAGGTGACGTGACTCTTTAATCTCCATTCATCTTCTTGTAGTGTCAAAATGTGTTCCTTGTGGCCCTTCAGATCCATGATCACTTTTTGAGTTCCTTATTTAAAAATCCTAGGAAAATAGGGTCATATAGCCTAGACATATTATGCTCAATTTCCTCCAGTTCTTTTCTATGACCCCTCTTTTTTTCTCTTTCGTAGAATGAAATCACCTTTTTTAATGCTCCTGTTTGTCACAAACAAACTCCATCCATGATGACCCCATAGAAAAAGTCAAGGTAGTCCATGTATGTCTTACCAATTGCATGAAATATGGCTCACCTAACCATGAGCGATTGTATTTGAAAGGGATTCCTCACTGCACACTTTCTCCTTTCCATTGCAAAATGATCATAGAGTGATCTACAATAAGGTAATCTAAGATCGCATATAGGGCCAAGACTTTCCGGCAAATTTTCATGGACCAAAAAGCAACCCAATCTCTTTGCAATACTCTTGGGGCCAAAGTGTCCATTTCTCCATGTTGGAATGAGCGGGTTCGATAGAATGTCTAGAAGGTATTTTTTTGTCAAAAATATCCCATTGGGTCCATTCTACAGTGAGACCCCAAAACTTCGGCCCCAGTGACCATGAAGTTCTCTCTATCTCTCTCTTCTTTCCTCTCTTCACCTTCCATTAGTATATCTCTATCTCCCTATGTTTCTCCTTTGTCTCTCTATATCACCCCCAAAACATACACACTCTTTCTCCATATTTATCTATCTCTCCCACTCACCCTCTTCCTCTCCCTATCTCTCCCTCTTCCCCTTATCTACCTCCCTCCTTCTATCTCTCTTCCCTCATTCTCTACTATCTCCCTCTCTCTCCATCTCCCTTATCACTCCCTCTCTCACTCCACCTTTCTCTCTTTATGTCTTTCTTCTTACCTCACTCTCTTTCCCCCTCTAACTCCATCTCTCTTCCTCTCCCTCCATCTCTCCTTATCTCTCTTCCTTCCTACCTATCTCTCCCACCTCTCTCTCTCTCACTCTCACTCTCTAACTTTGTCACTATCTCCCTACCTCTCTCCTTCTCTCTCCCCCTTTTCTCTTTGTTTGTCTCTCTATCTAGCACCCAAACATACACACTCTCTCTCCATCTGTCCCTTGTCACACTCTCTCCCTCTTCCCAATTTTATCTCTATGTCTTTCTTCGTCCCTTCCTCTCCCCCCATCACTCTATCTTTCTTCCCTCTAACCCTATCACTATCTTCCTCTATCTCTCCTTTTCTCTCTCCCCCTCTATCCCCCCACCATATTTTGTATCTCTCTCTCTCTCTTCCCCTTCTCTCCCTATCTCACTCCTCTCCTTCTCTCTCCCTTCATTCCTCCTCTCCCCTCTACTTTAGTTTATCTCCATATCTCCCTTGACACTCCCCATGTCTCTCCACCTCTATCACTCTATGTCTTTGTTCTTCCCTCCCATAGATATCTAGGTTAATCTATATCATGATATATTAATATATATATATAATTATTAAAATTAATATTTAGTTTATCAAAAGTTTTAAATTTAATAACATTAATGTTATAATATATTAATATTAATATAGATTTAATATTAATATTAGATTTAATGATATCAAAATGTATTCTAGATAAATCACGTCTTTGTTTTTGATTCAACGTTTCGAACCATTTATTGGTTCATCCTCAGGACAACGGTGAAAAACTAGATCTATCATTAGGTATAAATAACAAAGATGCCTCAGGTCATGTAGGTTATTTTCCCTTCACATTGAAATGGCGAATGACATTTCTTGTGATCTTTGGAAGGTGATTGATGGTTGTATTTTTTTGAAAGCATCACGCCTTGAAGAGGTTTCTAAGGATAAACAATTTTCCAAATTTCACGGGCTACAAAATGAAATTTCTCTTTTCTGCAGCAAATCGGCTTTCTCAGTTTCAACATCACACTCAATTGGAAGAATGTTAGACCCCTATACTACTAGTGTAACCCCTTATTGTTATTAGTACAACCCACTTATTATATTGATGTACCCATGCTGTGCCCATATTGTTAATATCGTGCCCCATAGAAGCCCACTATTGTTATTATTGTGCCCTTACATTATTATTGTTATGTCGGCTCTGATTATGTTATGACCCCTTAGCCTCCTATATATAGAAAGGAGGTCTTTTCATTTGTATCATCCAAGAATTGTTCATTTATGTAATGTAAAGGAGGTTTCCCCCTCGAAGAGGCTGAATTCTAAGGTGTTGATCTATCTTTTCTATCTTTTCTTGAGCTGGTTTCATAACAAAGAATTCATATCTCATTGCTCAACTCTTGGGTTAGAAAAGTCAATACCGTGTCCTTCCATCAAGTTGTTGTGACTCTAGGTTACTCGCTAGTCAGCACAAAGTCTAGCATTGCCTAACATTATTAACAAGATAAATCTGGTGATTCTGTCCTAAGGTATCCCTTATCAGATATGGCTTCTAACTCTTTGATCGAGTTTTTAGATTACCACCCTCATCGTGGTGATAATTACGATGGGGTCGTTTCATGTTCCTTACATTCGTCCAACTTGGTGAATTCAGTTCTCGATGTCGACTTGGTCAATCCCTTCATCCTTGGCAACAACCTTGGAGTTATGGAATCAGAATCCTTGAGAGACCTTCTTTCATTGTCCCCTGCTCCTCGTAATGTTAACTTCCCTTTCTTGTCCTCTTCTCAGCCATACCCATTCGTTGACATTTTCAACTTGACCTCATCCCTCATTCCATCCAAATCGCATCGATTGTCCTCCAATTTACCCTGACCCTCTCCCTCGCCTCTATATCCCTCATCTTCTTCCCTCGTTAATTCCCTTTCGAATCCCTTGATCCCTTCCTCTCCAACTCCCTTGCCTTCATGTCCCTCGACTTATTCCCCCGTTGACTCCCTTTTGAATCCCTTCATCCCTTCTTTTCCATCCCTGTTCTTCATTAATAGGTTTAATGATTTTATATCGAAAAAATACCCATATCAAACAATATCTTCATGCCACCTCTCACCATCATCCCAACCAAAAATTAGGGATTCTAAGCACTCTAGCAACAAGAGCTTTACGTATTTATGATAAGGAAACCTTGGAAACAAAAAAATACCATCTCATGCATGTATTTCTAAAAATGGATATAAAAGGCATCAAGCTATCAAGGATATTAAAACTCTAAACAAAGAAACTGGCCATAAAAACAAAAACAAGAATGATTTTGCTGGTAAATTAAACCTTCCTTACATCTTTGGAACAATGGACAAGATTGGCCACATTCTAAAGAAAATCAACATTTTAACCACCTTCAAACCTTTAAATACCATATGGAGTTGCCTCAAATCTGTTAAAGATCCCATTGACATCAAATGTCAGAAAGGTGTTTATTTGATACCATGTTCTTGCAGAGTTCCTTATATTGGAGAAACTGATCAATCTATCAAAACTAGAATCCAAGAACATTTCGCTGACATTAATAATAATAGTTCAAAAAACTCTGCTCTTGCAAAACATTCCATAAAACTAAACATTGAATTTGTATTGAAAAACTAGTGTCCTTGCCAAAATTGACCACTATTTCCACGGAAAATTTAGAGAGGCCATAAAAATCAATAAATACCCAAATAACCTCAATAGGGATGAAGGTTGTAGTATTAGTAAAAATTGGATTCCTACATTTTCATCTAAAACTATCCAAGCCCCTCACCTTAATTGTCTCATTAATTAAATCATCTAAACCAAAATTTATTATTTAATACCATTATCATTAATTGCCAATAATCAATTAATCATTTACTTATAACCAATACATGAGTATTTCTATTATAAACATTATACCTTTATTTCAAATATATCTATCAAGCAATTTTACAAATTTCTATCAAATATCATTTCATTAATCGGTAGAAATTTTATCATTATTAATATTCATATTTATAATTTTTATTAATATCATTAATAATATATCTACATTTATTCTCATAATTATATAATATTTATTAATTATTAATAATACTATATACATTCTATATATTATAAAAATCTTTTATTTTTAAGGGTTTTTTTTAGTGTCGGTCATTTTTCCTCCAAATCATTTCTATTTATTATCTACTCTAGTTTGATCAATTTTCCACATTTCATATTATGCTGAAGATGAATCATAGTTGAGGGTTTGAAACATTGATTGTCTAACAAACATTATGTGATGGATCTAGAAGAAAAATATTTGAAACAAGATTATGATCGCAAAAATTTGAAATCTAAAATGTTGTGTAATAATAATAATAAGAATAATAGTACTTCCCATAGGACCATTGTCAATTTATCTATGATGAATTTTGATCCTCATGTGTTTCACATCTTGGAAAAAGGGTTGAATTTTTCCTTGGCCCCAAGAAAAATTCCCAGAGAGGATATTATTGGTAGTATTGAATTTTGGATTAGAGGCCTTTTGGACAATATTAAGGAAGACATTAGAAAAGATTGTGTCATCGTCCTAAGGAGGGCTAAGACTCCCAAGAGTAACATAAGAAAGGATGGGTTCCTTGCCCTTAAATCCCTTAATGACAACCTTGGCATTGTCATTCTTAAAGCTGATAAAGGTGGCACCATCGTTATTTTAGACAAATCTGACTATATTAGCAAGATGTTGGACCATCTTCACAATAGTGAGAGTTACAAAAAATTCAAGAAGAACCCACTTTAAAAAGTTGTTGAAGAGGTTGTTTGTGCCATAAATCTAATCATGTTCTTAACCCCCTTATCAAAAATCTTATTGATAATAACCCTTTTTCGCATAGGATCTATGGTCTTCCCAAGATCCATAATGAAGGGGCCCCTCTAAGACCTATTGTTAATATGATAAGTGGTCCCACTTATTTTCTTGCTAAGTTTCTTGTCCAAAAGCTCAAACCTTCGGTTGGTTGTAGAAATTCCTTCGTTAATGAATCTGCTTCTTTTGTTCATGAGTTCAAGGGTTTGAAACTTGCCCCTGGTGATTTGTTAGTCAGCTTTGATGTGATTTATACAAAGATCCCCATTAATAAGGCCATTAGTGTCTATTGTGGTAAAACTCAACCCCCTCATTTTTGAGTTGTTCACTTCAAATAATGGGGACCCTTCTATAAATATTTTGGATAACACCTTTTATGATTTTTATTTAGTCGATTATCCTACGTTTTTGTTAATTTTTCATTTTCTTTAGATTCTTGTTTTGATTTCTTTGTTAAAATTGATTTTTTATAAGCTTCTCATTGATGCTTGTTTCGCCTTATTTGGTCAACTGATTTGTAAATGCCACTTCTTTGGAAGTCTAATCATATATGTAGTTGGGTTAAAAATGCATAAAGTTTACAATATTGCATTTTGTAAATAAATTAGTTCAATAATGCATTTATTTTAAATATTAACCCTTAGTTAGTTCTTACTAACAGTTTTTCGTTTTTTTACTTATACAGCCAAATCATAAAGCAATCAGATTTTAGTAATTTATTCCAATAAATTACTAATCTCGAAAATTCATAATTTCAAAATACTGTAGTTTATTTTTTCTTTTTTATTGAAATAGGTGTATTTTATAAATAACCTAACTAAAATAAAACCAAAATAAAATTGATATTTTAACGATTAATTTAAATAATTATTATAATCAATTTAAATTAATTAAAATTTAATTAATAAAATATATATATTATATATATTATATAACTTATTTCATGATGGAAGTATCACATAAGGACTTTTCAATCACATTGGGACTTTTTAACATACACATCTCTTAAAACCCTTGATATCCCTCCCAATGCCGATTTGCCAATTGCTAGAAGTCAAAAGCACTAACTTAGGTTTTGATTTAAGTTTTAACACTCATACGTATGGGTGAAAAAGATTAGTTAGTTATAAGTTTTAATATTATAATAAGTTATAATATTATGTTTTATTTTATATTTTATTAATATATATTTATTAATTGTTATATTATTTAATTATCTTATTAGTTATAAATAGTTAGTATTAAGTAGTTATAAATAATTAATTAGATTTAATTGTTAATTATATTATTTACTAGTAGTTTACTAATGATTAGTTTAGTTCATAATTAACAATCAAATTAGAATTAATTATTAGATAATTAGAGTCTAATTTAGGATTAGATTTTTAATTAAAAATTCTGATTTTTTTGGCCTAGCAATAGAAATTCCAGAATTGTGCCAGAATTAACTCATTTGTTTTGGAAGCTCATACAATGAGTTTTACTTGGCTAAATAAGGCCGAGGATGGCTCATTGAAAAGATAAAATTAAGGAGAACATTTCCAAGGAAGTTTCACTAATAGATTTGATCGTCACTTGGATCAAAAATCATGCAGAAAATCAAGTTCCGATTTTTTAAAACAAGAATCAATTTTCTGAGTTATTTTCTACACTTTCAATTGTCCAAGCCTCTTCTAATTGTAGATCCATTTGTCAATAATATCCTTGGCCAATTAAACAATCCCAAGAATCAATAGAAAGCTTATATTTTATTTTCAATTATTTATTTAAATAGAATTTGATTGGTTTTGTTTTAAATGCTAGAAATGATATTTTGATTTCATTGATTGCATTTTAATTTATTTTGATTTCTTTTTGTAGGAAAACAATGGAAGAAATATAGAGAAAATGATTTCAGTCAATGAAAATGCTCCAGCAATTGAAGATTAGAATTTTTGAGCAAATAAAATTGGATTTGACAAATTTACCTTCAATAAATTCTCCGCTCAAAATACTTTTGTAAATATTATAAATAATAGATTCCATAATGTAAAAATAGTGCTCTCCTCTGCGATTTTGGACTTATAAAAGCACTTTTGTAATAGGAATTTATAGTTGTAGGAGAGAGGAAAGAAAATCTCAGATCTGGGGATTATTGAGGATTTTTCTTTTGTATCTTGAATTATGTATGATGGACATAGTTTGCACTATTGTGACTCTACTTTTGAAGGCAGAAGTTCAAACAATGTAAAGCGCTGTTGGAGACCAGGGACATAGAAATGGATGTAATAAATTGGTTTTCTAATACTATTGTTTCAAATATCAGTTTCATTTTATGATAACAGGAATGTCTCATTTTATTCATGTTTGTGCACTTTTGTCAATATGGGTAATTTGTCTCAATGTTGTTATTATGTATCTCTATTCTTATGAATTAATTTCTAGTTTCTAAGTAACTATTTACTCAGAAATATGTCTTATAAAACTGATTTATTGAATGGTAATGTGTTGTGAACTATTTCCACATATCATTGTTTAATTATTGGATTTAGTGACTTGATAATCAATATCATTTTTGTGAACTACTTCCTGAGTGTTGTTGGTTTATTATTTCAGTTAAGAGGTTTCGATAGGATGTGTTTTGGTATCCATAATCTCAGTTAATTGAACTACTTCATTAACTTGATATTGATTATAAACAAGACATATTTAAAATCTCAATACTTTAAATATCTTGCTCTTGGTTGGGTTAGATCTATATCTGCCTAATTAAGATAGGATTAAGATTAGTTTATTTTGCTTTCATCTTAGAATAAGCTTGCATTTAGAGTAAATTCTACATTATTTTAAGTCTTATTCTTAAAAAGGCAAAATTCTAGTTGTGGTTTGGTTGAACCCAAATCAGCTTAAGGGTCATTCTCTTGCCTGATCAGCAAGAAGTGATCTGATATCCCTCTCTATTGGAAGTTAAAGATACATCATAAACCAATAGCGATAGGGAGAAGGTAACTAGACATAGTTAAACCAGTCGAAGCCACCACACCAAATGGAAAAGAAGCTACTTTAAGGTCAGGACCAGGTGGTTATCCCCCTAATGTTGTTGCAGCAATTTTCGAGGCATCAACATTTTTGGCACTAGAAGGAAGGTCTGAGACTTTTTGTCTATTGGAGTCTTTTCCATTTTAACACTTTATTTAATTACAATGGCTCCTCTTAAACTTCCAATTTGGATTTGTATCCATGAACATACATCTTCCAATACTCCACCCGAAGCGGTAAGACTCTTGTCTCTGGTAAAGTTCAATGGTAAGAGAAATTCCTCTACTTTTAATCACGTCCTTTAATTTATTTGAAATGTTTCAAATTATGATTTTCAAGGAATTGATGAAGGCATTTTATGCAAAAATTTTACTCTCACATTCATGGCAAAAGCCAAAAATTGGTGTAAAACTCTTCAAGTTGCCTCAATCCATAGCTAAAATCAATTTGTTACAATTTTCATTTGTGAATTTAACGGCTATGATTATGAATAGGTATGTGAGGAAATTGAATATCTACGAAGATTTGAAAATGAGTCTCGTATTGATTTTAATATTTGATTTCATTTGAATTGTTTAAGATTTAAAATCGAAGATAAACCTACAGAAGAAGAATCACTAGATTGGTTTGAACATATTTGTTCTCTTCCTCCCATTCCCAATTCATATGAAATTAGTTCAAGTTTTGTTTCATCCCCTTCCAACATAAATGAGAATTCCAATTTGAATGTGCAAATAAATTGTGATGAAAAGGTTTCGCAAAGCTTAGAAAATATTTCTATTTAAATGCAAGAAGACAACAACAACAATTTTGGAGAAAAGGCTGCATTGGAATCTAAAAAATTACTCTGCATTAAATCCAGAAAATCAGATTGCAAATCAGCAAGTACAAGCAACAATCAAAGTAAATAATAACATGCAAACTGCTATACAAATTTCTAAATTTTTCCATGATGAATAAATCCCGAAATTAGAGCGGCAAAGCAGCCTTCTTCAAGAAAGCATGGGTATGCAAAGGAATGATCTGCAATCTGAAATTTACAATGAGCATAATGCACAAGAGTTCTCAAACAGAGATAGTTTGAAATACATTGTTTCATGTTCATTTTTCCCTTTATCCTGATATTTTTAATGATGGTAATTTTTCCCCTCTTGATATAAATGATATTTCAAAAAACAAAGAGGATTTAAATGAATTACCAGTAAGTTTTTATCAAGATAGAGAGACAATTATTGATCATTCTTTTTCCATTAATAAATATAAAATTTTTATTCCTCCTTGTTTTGATATATTGGATGAGATCAAAGTTAATTCTAGAGAAACTTGTGAAGTTGTTTATGATAATTACTCTAACATTGAGGATGTTGATTTCTATTCTCCTCAAAAGAATCCTCATGATAAAATTCAAATAACATTTGAGAATGAGGCACATTTTAATTTAGAAAATATTTCAACTAATCCTCATTCTAAAGCAACAAATTATCTTCATGATTTCACTATTCAAGAAAAAATTCCAATTTATGATTCATATCATGATCAAACTCCCATTCCTACTCATAATCATAATTCTCTTTTTAATTCACAAGTTGGAATTGGCAGTTATCTAAATTCCATTATTCTTGCCAATCCTTGTAGAAAAGAAATTATTTCAAAACAATCCCAATTTTGCCATAACATTAGTTGTACAAATAGTGATTTCATTTAATTTTTGTTTCCTCACTTATTTTGTTTAAATTTAGATTTATTCTTTGATTTTATTTTTCAGATTTTTTATACTTTACGCTTGCATATTGAGCACTTTACTATCAAACATTCAATTGATGAATTTCCCTGTAGGAAAATTGAAGTTTCATGTTATAATCATGAGCATCAAAAGCTATTTCAATTTCATTTCAATCAATGCTAATGTTTTATCAAAAGCTTCTATCTTCTCAAAGGCAATATCAACGAAAGAATGTATTTTTACAATCTGGCCAACAATATTTTAATTAACAATTTTCCATTTTATTTGAAAGATTTCTATCCATTTTTCATTAATTCATTTGAAAAATATTTGGAAAGTTTTCCTTCATGGAATATTGACAATAGTTTAACATTTGTACATAACACTAACAATTTTTTCCAGGCCTTTGAATTTAAAAGCTCATTTTCACAATCTGGCCTATTATCTCTTCTTTTGAACATTTCCCAATCCTTAATAGAAATCCATCCAGATTTCTATGATCCAATTGGTATTCAATTGGAAAGGAAATTTCAAGAAAAGGAGATTTTAAATAAGCTTCTAACAATAGTTATACATTCTAATTACAGATTTATCTTCCTTAGTTTAGTTAGATTTGTATTTTTATTACTAACATTTGAATTGTACATACATGCAAGAATTAAAATCAGAAATTGGTTACATTTGAAATATGACTATACCTAGTCATTTTCATGTATATGTTTAGAATAAGAGTAGAATTAATTTAGTTTGTTTATTTTTATTTCAATAGTTTTGTAGATTAAAAAATAAAACAAAGTAATCAACCCTTCTCATACATGTTCAGTGAAAACATTTTCTTCCTATCAGAAAATTTTAATTCTTGCTTTCTTTTTTTAAATTTCTTACAGAAATACCTCTACTCTCCCTATCTTGAATAATGTCTTGATTAAATTCAATTAAGGTTGCACTTGGCATCAATCGTCTCAAAGCCACTTTTCTTCATTTCGAGATTTCCTTCTAAGATTTTCTTTTGAAACTTATATGATAAGGGTTTTGAGAATATAAAAGCTTCATGATTCCATTATTCCACGAAATGTATGACTATCTATGATAAGCTTAATTCTAATTCAATTATTATTAGTCATTCTAACCTTTCGTGATAATCATATGAAGTTCATATTATCTTCTTCGAAATTTGGTAAGGATGTCCATTTTGCTGTGTGCACACATTCAAATTTGTGTTGATATTCTTCCACAATTAGTGGCTTTATCCCATTCTGATCTTTAGTCGCAATACACATCATATTCATTTACTAAAGGCATTATTGAACAGTCACTATAACAATACAAATTCTTCTCAAGTTATTTGGAATAAGAAGAGATAATAAATAGTTGTTTCAATTCGAAAGAGTAAACTATTTTCATATTTATTTTTGGTAAATTTTATATTTCCTTAACATAAATAGACATATTTTATTTAGGCTAATTGCACAGTCTGATTTAGAATAAATGACGAGATAATTTTGAACAAAGTGAAAATTTTGATAAATCCAAAGAAGGATTTGAAGATTCATGAGGTAAAATCTACAGACAATTTCCTTCCAGGTACGCATTTACAAGTTTGTTCTCATCTATTATTAGTTTCTTTTTTCCTTAGTTTATTTTTTATTTTTTGTTTTTTTTTATTTACAATTTTTCATTAGTTTTCAAAAATTAAAGTAAGCAGCAAACCCATTTCAAATTTGCAACAGGTTCAGGGAAATTTTATTTGTGATTCATTAGAATTTGAGCATTTGAGCATTTTTCTTTCATTCATCGTTTCAATTTGATTTTCATATTGCTGATACATATTCACAAGACTACCATCCCACTCATCTTCGTCAACAATTTCATTTCGATATTACATCATTCCCCTCACAACCATTTATAGCATCTGAAGTAGCACTTAGCATTTTTGATAATAAATTGTTCATAAAATATCTCCGATGTATTATCTCGCTCATATGTCATATCGCATTTCACATATCAGAAGTTTGCACTTGAATATACTTCCATTATCATAAATTTCCGATCTCCGATAAACGACTTTATTGATATTGTGATGACCATATAATTCCAGATTCGATATGAAATTCAAATCAAATTTATAAAATATCACGTCCACTCAATCACAATAAAAGTAGAGGCATAATTTTAAAGGGCCGATATCTCGGATCTAATATGTTACTAAAATCCCATCATAAAGCTATCGAGTCCACTCTTCATTGCATATCGGCGTATCAAGTATTGTTACATCATGTGCTTAAGATTGTTGATCGTCGATTAGCCACGTCATTCATCGCAAGAATCATATTGTGTTACATCGGGTACCAAAAGTTCACCAATCACCGATTAGCATCGCCGATTAGTGGTCACCGATATCACAATCGCTTTATCGCATTTTTATTTATGCTCACATCACAATTCCAAATCTGCGATGCACTTTGTGCGATGTGGGAAGCACAATGTAAATAATCTCCAATCCTTGATATAATATTTCTTTAATGATGCGACTGCTCCATCTCATAGCACATCTTCTCATCGCATGTTTTCATATCAGAAATTTTCCATTACAACCTCTGATGCGATAACTTCCAAATGCATGCCTCTAAGCCGTTAACATTTAATCAATATATGGCATAGCAACAGAGGTGAAGTATTGCAAATTAAACTTGAAGCATGGTGAAGAAACATGTGATGCGAATCATCTGATACAACAATATGTTATTTTAAAAGTGAGCTTCGATGGTAAGAAAGCAGTTGATGACAAATTTGTAGCATATTCAAATCATTTAAATTTTGAAAAGAATCTTAGACGAAAATCACATAGAGATATTTTTGTCGACACATTTCGAACCAACCAATGTGGTTCATCGTTCATTTCAATTTCTCATATATTTCAGTTTTAAATATATAATTCCATAATTAAAAATGGAATTTAAGGCCTTTGATCATATATTTAAACTTAAAAGATAAGAGATCTCATCATGAACCCGCTTACCATGATTATAGGGAAAAAATACACTGACATTACCAACACTGCTAAACAAATCAAAGTAATGGCTTATGATTGCCAACAATTATAAGACAAGGGGTCTCATCATGAGCCAACTTGTTTAGTCCAATAATAACCAGTGAATGGCATTGTCAACTATCTGGCTACCAAACCAGGACAATGACTTTTAAGAATAATAAAAAGTAAAAAATTCAAAGAAAATAAACATATATAAATTAATTTATCTCTAGATCAACAATTCTTAAATAGATGAGATTCTGAATCATTTATGATTAAAAGGTAACCCTGTCGAGACTATAGACGTTTGCTGGCAATAGTGGCTCTACAGTGACAAATGACTATAATTTAAACGCTACGCTGTAAAGTGACTCCTGCTTTATCTCTACAACTAATTAAGGACTGATATAGAGTTTTGAAATATTTTAATTTATGAGAAATTTTGAGAAAAATTACAGTTAGATGATTCTTGTTTTTATTCAAATTAATGAACCTAGTCAAGCATTCCAAAAAATAATTTTCTCTTCTTTAATTATTTTTACTTTAATTTTAGGAAAATCTCATTCATATCAAACAGAGATAACTGGTTCTTCTTCCGTGTGTCGCCATTGTCGTGGTAAAAACACAACCCTCCCATTTTTGACTTGTTCACTTCAAATAATGAGGACCCTTTCTATAAAAAATTTGGCTAACGCTTTTGTTAATTTTTCATTTTCTTTGGATTCTTTTTTTTTATTGCTTTGTTAAAATTGATTTTTATAAGCTTCTCATTGACGCTTGTTTCAGTTTATTTGGTCAACTAGTTTGTAAATAGCACTCATTTGAAAGTCTAATCATTTATGTAGGTGGGTTAAAAATGCATAAAATGTACAATATTGCATTTTGTAAATATATTAATTCAATAATGCATTTATTTTAAATATTAACCCCTAGTTAGTTTTTACTATCAGTTTTTCATTTTTTTATTTATATAGCCAAACCATGAAGCAACCGGATTTTAGTAATTTACTCCAATAAATTACTAAACTCGAAAAATCATAATTTCAAAATAGTTGTAGTTTAATTTTCATTTTTATTAAAGTAGACTGTAGTTTATAAAATAAACCTCATAAAATAAAATCAAAAATAATTGATGTTATATATTAAATCTTAAATTAATTATTATATAATTAATTAAGTTAAATTAAATTAAAATTATATATATATATATATATATATATATAAACTTATTTCGTGATCGAAGTATCGCATCGGGACTTTTCAATATACATATCTCTTAAAACCCCGATATCCCTTTCCAATGCCGATTTGTCGATTGCAAGAAGTCAATAGGCAATAACTTAGGTTATGATTTAAGTTTTAACATTAGTTATAAGTTTTAATATTATAATAAGTTATAATATTTAATGTTTTATTTTATATTAATTAATTAATATATATATATAATTAATTTAAATAAAATAATTAGTTATAAATAGTTTAGTATTATTAGTTTATAAATAATTAATTATATTAAATAATTAGATTAATTTGTTAATTATATTAGTTAATAACAATTTATTTAATGATTAGTTTAGTTCATAATTAATAATTAAAATTAGAATTAATTATTAGATAATTAGAGTTTAATTTAGGATTAGATTTTTAATTAAAAATTCTGATATTTAGAATTAACTCATTTGTTTTGGAAGCTCATAGAATGAGTTTTACTTGGTTAAATGAGGTCCAGGATGGCTCATTGGAAAGATAAAATCAAAGAGAACATTTTTGAAGAGGTTTCACTAATAGATTTGGTCATTAATTAGGTCAAAAATCATGTAGAAAATCAAGCTTCGAATTTCTAAAACAAAATCAATTTTCCGAGTTATTTTCTGCATTTTCGTTTGTCCAGACCTCTTCTAATTGCAGATCCATTCGTCAATAATATCCTTGGCCAATTAAACAATCTCAGGCATCAATAGAGAGCTTATATTTTATTTTCAATTATTTATTTAAATAGAATTTGATTGGATTTGTTTTAAATGCTAGAAATGATATTTTGATTTTATTGATTGCATCTTAAGTTATTTTGATTTCTTTTTACTAGAAAACAGTGGAAGAAATATGGAGAAAATGATTTCAGTCAATGAAAATGCTCCAACAATTGAAGATTAGAATTTTTGAGCAAATAAAATTGGATTTGACAAATTTATCTTCAACAAATTCTCCTATCAAAATACTTTTGCAAATATTATAAATAATAGATTCCAAAATGTAAAAAGGGTGCTCTCCTTTACAATTTTGGACTTCTAAAATCACTTTTATAATAGGAATTTAGAGTTGTAGGAGAGAGGAGAGAAAATCTCAGATCTAGGGATTATTGAGGATTTTTCCTTTGTATCTTGAATTATATATGATCGATAGAGTTTGTACTATTGTGACTCTAGTTTTGAAGGTAGAAGTTCAAGCAATGTAAAGAGCTATTGGAGACCAGGGACAGAGAAATGGATGCAATAAATTGGTATTTTTAATACTATTGCTTCAAATATCAGTTTCATTTTATAATAACATGAATGTCTCATTTTATTCATGTTTGTGCACTTTTGTCAATATGGGTAATTTGTCTCAATGTTGTTATTATGTATCTATGTTCTTATGAATTAATTTCTGGTTTCTAACTAACTATTTACTCATAAATCTGTCTTATAAAACTGATTTATTGAATGGTAATGTGTTGTGAACTATTTCCACATATCATTGTTTAATTATTGGATTTACAGACATGATAATCAATATCATTTTTGTGAACTACATCCTGAGTGCTGTTGGTTTATTATTTTAGTTAAGAGGTCTAGATAATATGTGTTTTGGTATCCATAATGTCAGTTAATTGAACTACTTCATTAACTTGATATTGATTATAAACAAGACATATTTAAAATTCCAATACTTTAAATATCTTGCTCTTGGTTGGGTTAGATCTATATCTACCTAATTAAGATAGGATTAATATTAGTTTATTTTGCTTGCATCTTAGAGCAAGCTTGCATTTAGAGTAATTTCTACATTCTTTTAAGTCCTCTTCTCAAAAAGGCAAAATTTTAGTTGTGGTTTGGCTAAACCCAAATCAGTTTAAGGGTCATTCTCTTGCATGATCAGCAAAAAGAAGTGATCTAATATCCCTGTCTATTGGTAGTTAAAGATACATCATAAACCAATAGCGATAGGGAGAAGGTAACTAGACATAGTTAAACCAGTCGGAGCCACCACACCAAACGGAAAAGGAGCTGCTTTAAGGTCCGGACCAGGTGGTTATTCCCCGAATGTTGTTGCAGTGATTTTCGAGGCATCAACAATGTCATAAATAGAATCAATGATGATGACATTGCCAAATTATTAGCCCTTTTTCCCTACCTCTAACTTTTTTAGCTTCGAAGGGGAATTCTATGAACAAACATGTGTTGTTGCTATGGGATCCCTGCTCTCCATTATTGTTGCTAACTTATTCATGGAAGATTTTGAGACCAAAGACTTGGCTTCCACTCCCTGTTACCCCAAGCTTTGGAAAAGGTTTGTCGATGATACTTTGTTGTTTGGCCCCATGGGCGCGAGAAGTTAAACCTTTTCCTTCATCATCTAAACTCTCAATCTGACTCCATCAAATTCATAATGGAGGTTGAGGTTGATGGGTTCCTTCCTTTCCTTGATGTTCTACTTTGCAGGTTGGATGATGGCTCCTTGTCACACCGAGTTTTCCGTAAAAAAGCTCACATGGAGCAATATCTTCAGGCGAGCTCCCACCATTTTTCGTCCCAAAGGTTTGGAGTTATTAACACTCTAGCTACCTATGCCTTAAGAATTTCCAATGTAAGTCACCTTGAGGAGGAGAAATCTCATCTTTTGGAGGTTTTCGAAAATAATGGTTATAACAAACATTAAGGTTTTAAGGATTTTCAGAGAGTTAGTAAGGGGCCCAAGGTTAAAAGTGTTATAGATGGTCTGGTTTCCATGGTTAAATTTCTTTTTATCCATGGGACCATTAATAATATTGCTCATATCCTTAAAAAGCATAAGGTCTTAGCTACCTTTAACCCCTCAGTACCATGAGAAGCTCCCTTAGATCTGTTAGGGACCCGGTTGACCTTAAAGACATGAAAGGGGTTTATCCAATCCCTTGCTCTTATGGGATTCCATACATTGGGGAAATAGGTCGGTCCAGTAATATTCTTATTCAAGAGCATGTTGCAAACATCATACACAGGCGTTCCCGCTCCTTAGCTATAGTTGAGCATGCAGAGAAAACTATACACCATGTCTGCATTGAGGACTCTTGGGTCATCATGAGGATTGATCACTTTCATCATAGGAGGTTGCGGGAGGCCATTGAAATTAAAAAATATGTGAGGAATCTCAATAGGGGTGATGGTTGGAAATTAAGTAGGAGTTGGGTTCCTGCCCTTTCGTCTTGACTTCTCTATTTATTTTAATACTAGAATTTATTTATTCTTTATTTTGTTTTGTTTTGTTATTCTTTATTTTTTTATTTTTCATATTTTTTTCATTTTTATTTCGTTTTTAATGATCCTTCTCATCAATTTTCTATTTTGTTTCTCTTTTTATGTTATTTCTCTAATTATTGTGATTATCTATTTTAATCTTTTAATTTAATTTAATTAATATTTGTTTTAAATATTAAGACATGCACATTAGTAATATATAAATTAGTTATTTTTTACCTTATTTCTTTTATGTTTTTTTTTACCTTCTCTTAAAGGTTATATATTTTTTCCAACTAATTACCTTCTTTGAATATTATTTTGACCTAATCATACTTAACGTTCATCTTATAACCAAATTATTTAATTTATTAAACTGTATTTCCATCGTTTACTTTTGGGAGGTGAGACATCTTTGCTTCTTATACCTAATGACAGATCTGGTTTTTCATCCTTGTCTTGAGGGTGAACCACAATAGATGGTTCAAAACGTTGACTCAAAAACAAAAACATGATTAATCCGAAATACATTATGATAGCAATATGGATCAGAAAACTCTGAAATCAAAGATTTAATGATGTTTTTTACATGGCTTTGGGAGGTGAGGCATCTCTGTTTTTTATACCTAATGACAGATCTAGTTTTTCATCCTTATCCCGAGGATGAACCACAATAGATGTGTTGGTCACTTTAATTTCTTATTAATTAAACAGTCGAGTGCCACATAAATTGTCAACCCGGGAAAGTCCGATTATTTCAAAGGCAACTACTTACTGTATGTACTCAATTTTAATACCACTAAAAAGCTGTAGTATAAATAAATCACACCCTGTTAAATCTTTACTATGTGTTACAACAACTATACTCTATTGCAGATATCTAATAAGAGATGGATAATTAATTAGAGAGAATAAATTTGCAAAAGAAAACAATGGTTGTTCTGTAACAAAGGATTAGGACCCTATCCCCAGAGTAGGAACATCCAACACCTGCCTCTATTATCTAGTTCACCAATTCACTCCCTAAACCTAATCACCAGTGAGGCACTCATGAAATAGCATCAATCAATTAAAAGAGAAACATAGTTTCAACAAAAGTAAAATAACATCCAGAAACAGTACTTGTTAACAAGGTATGAACAGAAATCACACTTAACACACGACAGAAAGAGAATGGGTGAATCTTGTGATGAAGGTGGGCCTTGTCCTTCTCACAAGATTCCCCAGGACACGGAAACTAAGATGAAATACTCAGAACGAAACTTTATTCATCCATCAATATACCATATTACAGAAAAGGTTCAGTCTAATTCCTTCAACTACAATCCTTGTGTTACAGCTTGTTCATTCCCCCTCTAATGTAGATGTCTCCTATTTATAGAGGAGACATCTATTACAAAAGATTTTCATTATAGATTATAGTTCAACCCTTTATACAAAAATAAGGAAATCAGTTTTCCGTCAACAGAATGTTGTTACAGTAATTTAGATTATGAATGTCACGACCAATGTAACAGTTTCCTCAATGATCGATCAGGTTCCTTTGTTGTTATCAAATCTGGTACGCAAATCTCAACTGTCTCCTTGAGATTTGCATGCTGTTCTTGTTGTTTCGGCTTCAAGATTCGTGTTGTTCCTGCTATTTCAGCAACTGCAAAAGATAGTCCTACTAGCTTTAGGCAGTTTCAACAATGCGGTATGCACATCATTCTTTAATTGTTCAGCAACTCAGTCAACTTCAAAGATCAATTATAAAGATAACATGATTATGTGTTAAATAATTAAACATATAGCAATGAGAAGAGTCACTGTATACCTTTAGAATGATTGAGTCAAAATACGAGCAAGGACTTTCAAATATGGGTTGAAAAGGGTAATATTATGACAAAATATAAGGTTAAAGAGAGACAATATGGGGTCCTAACAAGATGGTTCGAAACGTTGACTCAAAAACAAAAACATGATTAATCCGAAATACATTATGATAGCAATATGGATCACAAAAGTCTGAAATCAAAGATTTAATGATGTTTTTTACATGGCAAGATAACAAAATTTACAACAAAACTACATCAAATTAATATTTTCAAATATTACAACTTTGAGGTGGAAATATTTATGTCTTTAAAACTTCAATATATCCATAAGATATGGTTTTTCCTTTTAAATATTTATTTTAGAAATATTTAATAAAAAAAAATATTTAAAATTTTTGGAACAAGATTTTCAATTATTTTTGTTAGAATTAACATTCTTTATTTGATTAATATTTTTCCTTTGATTTAAAAAATGGTATTGGTGTTAGTAAAAAATAAAATGTTTAGAATTTTACTTAATTTAGAATTTTAACATAGTAAAAAAAAAATTGTTTAAAAATAAATTATAATCCATTCAAATTCAATATATATAATTATAAAAATATAAAAATACATTAAATAATTTATCATCTATTCAAAATAAACATAGATACCATTAAATTTAAATTTACGACAATTCACAACTACAGAGATGATAATCCATTATGTTTTGGAGTAGACATTTTCTTTAGTTGATGCATTAATGTGTAAAATGCTATAACAGGAATTGACTAAAACTAAGAATTCATGGATTGCAAATGTTACCACCTTTTTCACCTTTGTTGGAAACAATGACTTTGACCTAACACTGATTAATAGCTGTTATCTGCCCATAGTAATATAATACTAGTTTTTTTATATTATGAATTCCATAAATCCTGACTCTTAACTTCTCCCATTAAGGCACAGATCAATAGATGGTAAAGTGATGCAATTCAATAGTGAAGTATTCAAGGCAACAATTTGTTATTTGATAATTTAGGTAATGCAATGTAATTTTCTGTTAGAAATATTAGTGTTTTTATATGGCTTTTTATCTTACAGTTATTTAGATTTTTGTTTTTGTTTTAAACAATATTAAAAAAAATATATAGGATAAGAACAAATGATATAATTGCACATTGGCTACATACAAGGTTGCGGTTCAATAATATATTTGACATTGAAATATTTTATTTATAGATCATAATATCCACATTAAAATGTTTTTTTATTATTAATATATTTTAATTTCATGTCAATATTACTTAACTTTAACATATTAAATATTTTATTTATGCTCTACATTGATTTTTATTTATTAATAATATTTTTAAATATCACATTAATTTCTAATAATAATTAGAAATATTAAATTTTCTACAAATTGCACTTTTTTCTGTTCACTGCCTACAAATTGTACTTTTTCTAATGGTTGTTCTGCAAAACACATTCTTTTGTTCTGTTATTGGTTCATGAAAAGAAACGTTTGTGGGAAAAAGTAAAATATAAATTTTGGCATGCCCAATGAAGTTCAAACCCATGACCTTCTGTGGAGCAGCAACACGCCTCACCAATTATGTTATTATTGAAGTCCTTGTTCAAGCACTATAATGGACACCCATTTCAACAAAGGGAAACAACACATACCTTAGAGGGTCAAGACAGTTACATCATACTCTGGGTCATGAGGTGTCAATCCAAGCATAAGAAGCCAGGTCAAGCACATTGTTGGTCGAGGAACCATGTCATAGACTTTTCGCAAATTATGTCAAACACTATTGATCAGACTAAGTCATAAACCTTTTGTAAACTGCAAAGATCCATGTCAAAATGTCTCACAAGGAGCCAATCAAATGACAAAGAGGCCATGTCAAACATTGTTGATCAAACCAAGTCATAAATCTTCCGTGAACCACATATAGCCACATAGTCTCATGAGGAGTCAATCACATTGTGATCACACCACAAAGAGGCCACATCAAATACTTTCAATCAAATCAAGTCACAAACCTTCCGTAGACTGCAAAGAACCATACCAAAAATAGTTTCGAACTTTCAACCATAGGGACTGCATTACCTCATTCAAACCATGAAGGTAGAGCTTTCACACTTTATTACACTCTCCTTCGAGTTTTCCATATAACCTTACGTCATGCGACCTATATTTATACACGAGTGGGGGTCTAAATTTGTCAAGGGGACAGCCTTCGAAAGATCACACCATGTGATTTGGACCTAGGGGTCAATGGTCACCTTCATTCTGACATAATCACTACATCACAATTACCAGATGACACTCACTAGGTTGTCCCACATGTCACCAAAATTTGCCTTCATTGGTCAATTAAAAATTCCATTTCAACATGCTAATGGCATCATGTCGAGATACCACATCATCATCGCTTATCATGTCATCATATTTGAGCTAGTTTCGAGCCGCCACATGCAATTATAAGCCATAAGTATAATTTCGATCTACCACTGCAGTGACCACATCAGGGGTGCCACTTGAAAATCACTTGTGCTAGGGGGTCCACGTGGCATCCAAAAATGGGGTCTAACTGCCACGTGTCATTTCTTTATTGGACAATGGAGGGGGAGACAAGCTTCATTAAACTATTACAACTTAACATCCATCATTTATGTGATTAATAACAACCAAATCCACCTGGAGTTGCTTGACATTAACCTAGTTAGACAATGTGCAAGCTCATGGCCATCTACCCTTGATTAACCCTAAATTATGGATTTGATCCAAAGATGCATGATATTTAAAAATTTGGAGTCTTTAATTAAAAATTTGGTGCTTTTCCCCCTTTTTTTATTTCCACTTTCCAACTATCATATCTTTGTATCTAGGACGAGTTTAAATAGGTGTGATATACTATTGGAAATGTCTCATAGAGGATTATCCAACTATGCCATCCATAGACTCATTTCAACATCATAACTTCAAAATAAACTTGATAAAATTCAAGCCACTTTGACACCATTTGATGTGATCTTGTCAATACATCGAACTATCATGTTGCTTCCTTTGACTTATTTTAGACATCAATGATATTACTACTTCCTTTAGCTGATCCTTTGAGATAAATGACATTAGTTTTCATCAATGACAACACTATGTCGAAAAATATCCCCCTTTTTCATTGATGGCAGCAACACTAAAAATTGATGGTAATTGATGGCAATGTATCGAAATCCCGCTGTCATGCTGGTGGGATCTCACCTTGTCAAGCTGCTAGAAACTCCCCTTGCTTATTCTTGATTTCTTTCTTAGTGTTTGTTTTTTCTCCTTTAATGTTGCCTTTCTTCCAAACTCATCATGTTGCTTCAATGTCTACTTTATCTCCCCCTTTGAAATCAATGGAAAAGGAACATGCTAACGATGGATGATTACCAGGTAATTTCTTATCAATGCTACATAGTTGTTCTTGTGGACCTATTCTCCTTGTGAATGAATTCTTCCCCTGAGAATATGCTCTCTACCATGTGAATATATTCACCCCTATCAATAAACTCTCTAACCACACCAATAGTTCCCTGAGCTCAGCTGCAGTTTTTCAACAAAAAACCCTCATCGAACTATGTGGCAAGGTTGGGCCAAGTTTCCACATGATTCACCACGTAGTTTGATATCGGACCTTCAAGGGCCACCCTAGACTTGTCAAATCATGAGGATGGGCTTGATCTACGAACTATACAGTTTCTGCAAATAATTTATGTATCATTTCTTTTCATTTGTTATCCCTGAAATTCCATGAATTGTCCACTAACACAACCCCATATGCGTTAGTCAGATAATTTTAATATTATTTATTTTTTCTAATCTCAATATAGACAAGATTCTAAATCCCCCTATCACATACATTGATCCAATGAAAATCATGGTATTTTTATGTGCCACGCATGATAATAATCAACACCATGTCAATATGGGGACAAGGCATAATATCAGATTGAAAAGGTGCATTTCTAAGTTCTCTCTCTCTCTCTCTCTCTCTCTCTCTCTCTCTCTCTCTCTCTCTCTATATATATATATATATATATATATATATATATATATATATATATATATAACAACACTATGTCTAACAATCTCCTCCTTTTTCATTGATGACAACACCACTGGACATTGATGGCCATTGATGGAAATGGACTGAACTCCCCTTCTCATGTTATTGGAAACTCATCTTGTCAAGTTATTAGAAACTCCCCTTTCTTATTCCTTCTTTCCTTCTCAGTATCTACTTTTTCTCCTTCAATGTTTCCTTTCTTCCAAACTCATCCTACTACTTCAATGTCTACTTTCTCTCTTCCTTTGAAATCAACAACAAATGAACATGCTAACGGTGGATGCTTACTAGGTGATTTCTTGTCAATGATACATAACTATTCCCGTGGACCTATTCTCCTCGTGAATGTATCTCCCCATGATAATATGCTATCTACCATGTGAATAGATTCCCCCCTTGTTAATAAACGTGAATAGATTCCCCCCTTGTTAATAAACTATCTTCCTACACCAATTGTTCCCTCACCTCAATTGTAGTTTCTCAATGAAAAATCGTCGTCAACCTATTTGGCAAGGTTAGGCTGAGTTGCCATGAGATTCACTACGTAGTTTGATATTGGGCCTACAAGGGCCGCCCCAGACTTTTCGGATATGAGAATTGTACAATTTATGCAAAAATCTTGTATCTTTTTTTTTCATTTGTTATCCATAAAATTCCATGAATTGTCCACTAACAAAACCCCATATGTGCTAGCCAAATAATTTTAATATTGTTTATTTTTTTCTAATCTCAATAAATACAAGATTCTAAATCCCTTTATCCCATACATTGATCCAATAAAATAATAGTATCTTTATGTGCTAGGGATAATAATAATCAACGCCCTGTCAAAATGGGGACAAGGCATAATATCATATTGAAAAAGTGCATTGGTAAGATGTGTGTGTGTGTGTGAAGGGGTGGGGTAGGGTAGGGTGGTAACTATTACATGTTTAAATTTAGTTTTTTCTATTTATTTTAAAATCATGTGTAATTCGTTCAATTAATTAGATAGCTCAATTTATTGAACCATCTACTTATTTTTGAAGAAAAAGCTATAGATTACAAGTTCAAATTTTATAGAGTCCCTTGGCTTACTAGCAATCATTGTGGTCAATTATTGAACTACCTTTCATTCATATATTCTAGAAAATAAGGTTGTTGAGATACCTTTTTTTAACAATAATGATAAGAACTCAAACCAAGTCATCGACATTAACAATAAATTCACTCCAAATTCCCTTAATTCAATCGGATTATAAATTAATTATAATTTTGTCATAATGAATATTATTATTTGAGATGTCTTCAATGTGACTTTTTGGAAGCTTTTCCAGTAGGTTTTTCTAGTCTAATTTCTTTAAAATCTAGCAGGAATTTATTGAAATCACAAGTTTGATGGGTAACCCCTACACAATGGAAGTGCCCTAGGGGTTTTTGAGGGTGCTAAATCCATAAATATAGTTAAAAAACCAGTTTAAATAATACAAATCAAAATTTCACCTCAAATTTTTCTACCGAATTCCGACATCAAAAAATAAAAAAAATCACACTAAAGACAACTCCATTATTATTACCACACGCCCTAATTCAAACGTGAAACATCCTATATCACTTTGGTTATCAACGTTAACTGGCATAAGCTTACTTTATGATGGTGTTCCCAATGTTTAGCTTTAACTTTCCACATTTTTTAGTGCTTTCATGGATGAAGATCAAAACAATGATCTTTCATATGGCCAACTCGATCACAGTGTTGGCATTTCACGATTTGTTGTTGTTGTTGCTGTGGAAGAGGGGCAGAGTCTGGAACAGTTGAAGCTGAATTGTCATAAGGAGCAGGTGAACTGTCATGAATGAATCCAGCACTCTGAAACTGAATGGGCTTGGCATAGTCTGGAATACGAAAGGACAAGTCTTTGTCATATCCAAGACCACTTCTGTGCTTGTTTTGGACAAGTTGTTCCCAAGGTCTGATGATAGGCTTGGGAAGTGCAGACTGAACTTTTGCATTTGCATGTAACCTTACTGCTTTGTTTGGTACTAAATCTGAATGAACTGTAACATTATTAACATGCTGCTGATGAGTGGTTGTCTCAATGTTCTGAACAAGAACAGGTTCAGAATGGTGTCTATTTTGATGTAGCTCTTCTTGTTGTAGTTGTGATTCAAGTTGTAAAAAATCTTTCTTTTCCTGTGCATTTTGTAGAGATGTCTGAATTTCTGAAAGAGATCTTTTGCTGATTTGTAATGTGTCATCAATAGTAGATTGTATAAGAGTTTTCATGAACTTTAATACTTCACTGATTCTGGCTATTTTTCTTCAATGTCACTTAAAAACTTATCACAATTATTACTTAATGCAGAAAAGTAATATCCACGTACAGTACACAGCAATATCTTGTATAAATATGCGACAAATGAATCAGGGAATCAATGCATATATATGTAGACAGAGACTATAATAAGTTTTAATACTACAACTGGGGCAACAACAACTGCAAACTTGCTTGGATCCTTCAAGTTCTCCTTCACTTTCAAATCAGAACCAGCATTACCAGGATCTTCACAACTTCTATGCTTATAAACATACATGCTCTATTTTGCCCAATTCAAAATTAGACAATCTCTTTTTAATTCACTGTTTATGCGGAAGCTTTCTTTCATATTTATGGTTATAAAACCAAAATCGACAATAATCATTCATAAAACATCAAATTGTTTATCAATCAGATTTTAAATGCTTCATAACACCAGAACTATGCCTTGAGTGCCTCATTCATTTCATCACCAACATTCCTCATGTGTTTATACACCATCACAAATTCTTCCTGCATGTGTTGGATTCAATTAAATGTGCCCTTGAGTTATCATAACAACTTAACAAAGTTATTTAAACTCCAATTTGGAAGTCAACCAACTAATTGTGCCCTTCAATTTACCACAGTCTTCATTATTATCATAATGGAACTCCATTAACCCAATGCATGTGTTGGATTCAATTAAATGCGCCCTTGAGTTATCATAACAACTTAACAAAGTTATTTAAACCCCAATTTGGAAGTCAACCAACTAATTGTGCCCTTCAATTTACCACAGTCTTCATTATTATCATAATGGAACTCCATTAACCCAATGCATTACAATTTTTACATGTTTACAAATTTCATTGCAATTTAACATTCTTTGGACTTAAAATTTCCATTTGTATAAGCGTCTTACTCCAGGCTCAGGACCACATAATGATTCCAGTTTTCATACCTTTATATCTACGTTCTTGCCCAGAAATGAACTCTATTCCTCAGCGCAGATTAGCCTCTTTCCTTGTATGGAGATTCACCAATAAAAATCGATTTAGGCAATCGATCTTTCACAGAGTCTGTTACTCTGCCAGCGCTTATAAACAACAATCTACTCATGTGATTTCACTTACCTCCACGGTGGTCAATCTGGCTCATGCAACTCGGCATCCGTTTTCCAACATTCCACTTGAAACTTCTTTACAAGTATTCCGACAAACTGTGTCTTCCACCTTCTGTCCACACTATCAATTCACATGAGATTATACACATAGCCACGACTTTCACGTAGTACCGAACACACATTATCAAGATACAATATTCACCTTCGAACCAGCTGGAATGTCTTGGGAATTTTCAAGAAAACAAAAATAGGCAACAGACAAGGGACCGGTTTGGACAATGAACACGTGCACGCTTACATTTCAGAAACTCATATCCATATTCAAAATTCAATCATGAGGCAAACAGTGTTTTGAGAAAAGAATTGAACAAACAAGACCACTCGCTTTTCTCCTTCCTGTTGGTCGTATACATCGACAGCATCTTCAAATAGACAGGCAAGTCATTTACTCTCTCGCTATATCGTGAAACATCAATGCACATGGAAAAAATAAAAACTGGTGTACATTTTGTATATAAGTTTGAAAACTCTCCATTCAATTCAATGAAATTGCAAAGATGCGCAGCTGAAATTAGCACAAGAATTTGTCAATAATAATAGAAGAATCTGACTTTCGCTTGTTCCTTGGTTTAAACACCAGTCGAACGCTACCAAACATACCTTTAAACAATGCTTTAATCAACAATCAACAATTTCTTCAATCAACTCAGTTCTAATCGCAATCCAACTCGAAATCACAACAGCAAGCATTGTCTGAGAGTTAGGCATTGTGTGAGGCAGAGATTGTCTGCAAGAAGGTGCACACTTATCTTCTTTTAAAAAATAACTCTGTTAGTTTATGGCTCAATTCAACCGGTTGTATTTTCAAACCACGAATTGAAGGGGGTACACAAGCAGAAGAACACATCAATGCTACTTTGACATGTGTATCGAATGTTCTCACACCAATATGATCAAAAGTCAAAGTATGCTTACTCTGAGGTTTCGAAACAGTGTGATTAATAATGAAAGCAACCAGGTCATACGAAAAAATGACCAGAACATTCTTCCAGGGACAGGTCTTTTAACATGCTTTATGTTATCCTAGCAGGCACACTATGAACTTGAACCTCTAGTACGTCAAATCCAATGTTGATGGCCTCACCATGTTCGCCAGGCTCCAACACTCTCAGTGGGTTTGAGGATCTCCATCAGGTTCACACTCATCCACCATCTCTTTATCTCGGTTATAGCAATGCAGATAACCATCATTCTCAGTCACATCATCTTCACAAACCGCTCGCAGAGATAAGTTGTCTTTCTTTGATACCAGGAGCACTTTGTATGCAGAGAGCCGCTACAGGAGCAGCGTTCAGACCAGTCATTGCGCAGTCTCAGGCGTTACCCAGATTATAGCGCAGAGGGCAGACCCTAATTATCACGCAGAGGGCAGATGTGTCAGTCTACAGAAATTCAGAGCATGGGCAGAATAGGCAGGCGTGCAGGTGCGTATCAGCCAGATAGTTTGCAACATGAAATAGGGATGCACACAATAATGAGAATTCTATCTGCAGGAATGCAGAATTGACATGCACAAAGAGGCCACACAACAAGTGGCTCAAATTAATTATGCAGGGCAGGAATACGCCTGCTCTATGTCACGCGGAATGAGTTATACTTGCGGACAAATCTAACCTTCCTAGGAGTCTAAGACTCTCTAATGACAAACAAACCAAATAAGAGCTATCCTTCTCTAGATACACATTATTTTACAAGAATTCAAATGTTCTCGATCTTACCTTAGGTCCAATGTTTGTTGTAGTAGTCCAGTCTTGTTGATCCGGATGAGCTCCTCCTTCACCTTCAGACCTGCATTCACTAACAAGGCAAACAATTACATAGCATCTGAATATTCATTATAAAACAAAATATATCTATCATACTGACCAAGGAATGTATGAAATAATTCATTAACAAATCATTGAGAAGAATGGACTTATTTGTATTAAATAATCAAAGGAACCATTACAACCTGAGCCTTGGTGTTGTGCAAGCTCCTCCCAGGGTCCAGCAAGTGATTTCCTCTACTTTGACAAGCTCACCCACCCCCACTATGGCAACAAGGAAGGATGGTGATCTCTCCTCACAAGTCAACAATGGAAGTCCTAATTCCAGCAGCATTTACCCTTTAGAATGTTCAGCTTTTCAACCTCTCCTCCTCTGGCCCAATGCCTGTATTTATAGTATTCTAGAGGAGGTTATTCAGTTCCAACATCAATGGGATACTCCCTCTTTTGGATGGGGTAGCTCCTTCTTGATGGGATAAGTTCCTCTATCATAGGGATGCATGAACCATCTGGAGGCGCTCAATACACGTCAAACACTCTTCTAGAAGGCTCTAGAAGTGACCACAAGTAACTTTTTGAAGATGAAACTCGCGCCTTTTGACCTTTACAGGGGTACGCACCCATCCTTTGGCTTACAGAGCGTACAAGTACGCAGGTACAGTGTGTTTGGGATGCGTACATGCAGGCAAGGTAGAGAGAACCTGCGTAACCAGAGATAAACATGATTTT
>APFE031062608.1:21954-42931 GCA_000404065.3 Pinus taeda | reverse complement strand
CTTTCATTAATTTTCTATCTATCTGATCTGTCCTGATGATGGACCCCCTTTGGGGTTTGAAACGTCGACAGAATGAACTGGAAAGAGATCTGTCTTCTCGAAATCCTGAGGATAAAAATTGAGAGGAGAGCTGCAGACCTGCAATGGTGCATGGCTCCTTCTCTCAATAATCTTTCATTCATTTTCTATCTATCTGATTTGTCCTGATGATGGACCCCCTTTGGGGTTTGAAACGTCGGCAGAATGAACTGGAAAGAGATCTGTCTTCTCGAAATCCTGAGGATAAAAATTGAGATGAGAGTTGCAGACCTGCAGTGGCGCATGGCTCCTTCTCTCAATAATCTTTCATTCATTTTCTATCTATCTGATTTGTCCAGATGATGGACCCCCTTTGGGGTTTGAAACGTCGGCAGAATGAACTGGAAAGAGATCTGTCTTCTTGAAATCCTGAGGATAAAAATTGAGAGGAGAGTTGCGGACCTGCAATGGCGCATGGCTCCTTCTCTCAATAATCTTTCATTCATTTTCTATCTATCTGATTTGTCCTGATGATGGACCCCTTTTGGGGTTTGAAACATCAGCAGAATGAACTGGAAAGGGATCTGTCTTCTCGAAATCCTGAGGATAAAAATTGAGAGGAGAGCTACGGACCTGCAATGGCGCATGGCTCCTTCTCTTAATAATCTTTCATTCATTTTCTATCTATATGATTTGTCCTGATGATGGACCCCCTTTGGGGTTTGAAACGTCAGCAGAATGAACTGGAAAGAGATCTGTCTTCTCGAAATCCTGAGGATAAAAATTGAGAGGAGAGCTACGGACCTGCAATGGCGCATGGCTCCTTCTCTCAATAATCTTTCATTCATTTTCTATCTATCTGATTTTTCCTGATGATGGACCCCCTTTGGGGTTTGAAACGTCGGCAGAATGAATCGGAAAGAGATTTGTCTTCTCGAAATCCTGAGGATAAAAATTGAGAGGAGAGCTGCGGACCTGCAATGGCGCATGGCTCCTTCTCTCAATAATCTTTCATTCATGTTCTATCTATCTGATTTTTCCTGATGACGGATCCCCTTTGGGGTTTGAAACGTCAGCAAAATGAACTGGAAAGAGATCTGTCTTCTCGAAATCCTGAGGATAAAAATTGAGAGGAGAGCTGCGGACCTGCAATGGCGCATGGCTCCTTCTCTCAATAATCTTTCATTCATTTTCTATCTATCTGATTTGTCCTGATGATGGACCCCCTTTGGGGTTTGAAACATCGGCCGAATGAACTGGAAAGAGATCTGTCTTCTCAAAATCCTGAGGATAAAAATTGAGAGGAGAGCTGTGGACCTGCAATGGCGCATGGCTCCTTCTCTCAATAATATTTCATTCATTTTCTATATATCTAATTTGTCCTGATGATGGACCCCCTTTGGGGTTTGAAACATCGGCAGAATGAACTGGAAAGAGATCTGTCTTCTCGAAATCCTGAGGATAAAAGTTGAGAGGAGAGCTGCGGACCTGCAATGGCACATGGCTCCTTCTCTCAATAATCTTTCATTCATTTTCTATCTATCTGATTTGTCCTGATGATGGACCCCCTTTGGGGTTTGAAACGTCGGCAGAATGAACTGGAAAGAGATATGTCTTCTCGAAATCCTGAGGATAAAAATTGAAAGGAGAGCTGCGGACCTACAATGGCGCATGGCTCCTTCTCTCAATAATCTTTCATTCATTTTCTATCTATCTGATTTGTCCTGATGATGGACCCCCTTTGGGGTTTGAAACGTCAGCAGAATGAACTGGAAAGAGATTTGTCTTCTCAAAATCCTGAGGATAAAAATTGAGAGGAGAGTTGCGGACCTGCAATGGCGCATGGCTCCTTCTCTCAATAATATTTCATTCATTTTCTATCTATCTGATTTGTCCTGATGATGGACCCCCTTTGGGGTTTGAAACGTCGGCAGAATGAACTAGAAACTGTGGATAATCCGGAACATGAAGCTACAAAAAACTTCCACAGAGGCTTAAAATCCAACAAATATTATTCACCAAAGATAGACCACCTAGATCTACAAAACCCATGGCATGGCTTCTTCTACATCCTCATGATCTCACTCTCTATTATCCGTTCCACTCTCCTAACCACCATAGACATTAAAATCCTACATATTGTGAAGTGTCGCCTAACTACAAGAGATGGTCCTGCATTAAATGTCGAGATTTTAGTAAGTTAGTTATGCCAAATTCTCCGATGAAAAATTAGGCACTAGTAGAGATGTCAAGGGGGGTGTTCATCCTCTTGTTGGGCCACTCTTTGATGAGGTTGTTCTTAGTGATGTTGAAATACCTTAGAAATGAATGTGTTGTAATTTTTAAATATAAAGAATTGAAGCCATGGAAATCATCTTCCATGTGGTTGTATTTTGAACTACTCCCTATCTTGAAGAAACAATTGAGATATGTAAGAAGTTAAAATTTCTCTTCTAAACTAATAAATTCTAATTCCATATACGAGTTTACAAGAAAGATGCATTAAGAAGAGAAATTTTAACTTCTTACATATCTCAATTGATTCTTTAAGCAAGGGAGTGACCGCTTTAACTTGAAGATAAAAGGAGATTAATTTAAGAGGTGGAAAGGAAAATATTGTCTTGATTTACTAAAACATTCACCACTCTATTGTCCTATACCTAGGCTTATGATTGTTTCTACCAACGACAAATATGAGAAGCTCACATGTAATGACAACTTGACAATGACATTGAACATAAATTTCACTATCATAAACAAGGGATATTAGCAATAGATCAAGATATAATCATCTGAAAACAAAGGTTCTATTTATTATCAATTTTTTTATTTCCCTTTTGTTTCCAAAGAAGGAATTTTAGCTACTTAATCAACACTATGACCTAAGTTTGGTCCAATTTCGATAGTTTGTCATAACTTGATAAAAGAAAGTTAGCCCTGAAGATAAAGGTGTTTAATATTTACGTGGGGACCAGTAGTATCACTACAATTGTAGCAAAGTAAGGGACAAATCCAAATTTTGACTATTGCAAATGGTACCATTTAAGGGGAATAACAACACTCTAAATTATATTTTCAATTTTTTTTCTTGGTTCATGTCATATAAAATGTGTATGCAAAGTATTTTTAACACTACAGGTGCTTTAACAAGAAAAATATAGTAATTTACCAATTTTGAGAATTCTTTGTTAGGCTATTTTGTGCAAAACCCAAATAGGCTCTAAACCTATTGTACCATCTATTACAAGGTGCCAGTCAATGTTTACATGTAGAGAAAGATCAAAGTTTTTATTCTAGAGACCTACATAAATAAAATCATCATAAACCATTAACAACAAGGTTAGATTAATATTCTGATTAGTTTGCAATGCATGTAATGCATTCATTATCTACAAATATATTATGACATGGTGCATTTCCATGCACTGGGTTATGTTTGGTGCCTATAAAACTTTACCAAGCTTAAAATATTAGTTGTCTTGTTGCCTGAAATTAAAGCAGCTAGTCAAATGATAAGAACGAAATGAAAGTTTAAAAAACTAACATGGTTTAGATAATTAACAAGAAAAATAAATCAATACTTCAAAATTATAATTTCTAAATATTTAAAACTTACATAGCTCATGCCCATTTATAACAAGCATCTCTTTGTTGATTAACACAATATCATGTGTTATGCCTTACTTGAAGTAGTCCAATGCAACCTTTCATTCTCAAACAACCAACCAATGGATTAGTCGTGATATAACTTGACAGTTCTAACTATGTGACTTCTGGTTTCAGACTCAGATGAAGTGTGGCGATCATCCCATATAATGTGTGATAAGTTGCAATATGTTGCATCAATATGAAAGAAAAATTGAAACCCATCTTAGTGGAGGGAAACCCATTTGAATGTTATCCAAATAAATGGAAACCCATTTCAATTAAGTTAAGAGAAATGACACAAATTTCAATCAAGTAAATCACATTTTTAGTGCAATCCAAAGAAATGATGGAATATCATTGAAGTTACCTCTCTTATTGTGAAGCACAATGGGCATGAATCCATTAGAGTATTGGGTTTCCTTAGCTATCTTAATTGGATCCTCTTTCTGCATAGCCTCGCAATAAGACCATTCTTTATACTTTTTCCAAGACATCACAAAAATAGCCAAACAAACTAGCAGATCAATACCCATTATCACCAGGACCGATTTCAACCTTGATGTTAGGTTTCTGTCTATTGCATTTAGGTGTTGAGCACCCAAAAATAAATTTTGAGTTGCAAATATCTCAATAAACCCAAACAAATAAATACATATATATTTGTGATGTATGGTAATTGTCAAAATATTTTTTCTTATAATGTGGTTTATAAATTCATCGCCAAGTGCTACTGCTAGAGGATGTTGTATACATAGTTCGATGAGAACTCTTTCATAAGGTTCTTTATCTAGATTTTTTAATTATTAAATCCAAAATAAACTAAAAATATGAGAAATGGATGTTTTCCAAATTTTGAAAAGAGGATCAAGGATTTTCACACTCATTGTATGGGAGTTGCATTCAAACAGTTTCTATTTGGACTCATATGTTGAAGAGAGAATTAAGGGAGTAAACCCCAAATTTTTTGAAAACAAATCTTAAAAAATTCTTGGATCCAAATTTTTTAATGATAAAGATGATCAAAATATACAAGAATATGACGAATGCAAAGTGGTTCCAAAGAAGAATATGAGCATAATTTGTAAAGCTTCAATAAGAAGGCGAGTAAGTGAAAACAAATGTTGTAACTATATTTTCTTCATTAAATCCAAAACCAATGAAGCCACATTCTTAAATGTTTGCCTATCCATATCTAATGCCTCATATTCTTCTTTGACTTATGTGTTGCTCTATGAAACCAAAGACATGAAAACCGATGAAAACTTCTGGTCATGGTTAGGAAGGATGATAGTTTGAGGAATCCCATCAATATCTACCTTTTCTGAGGTATGTTCACTGATTATGTGTGTTTTTTCATAAATTATCTAGTATATATATGCCAATTGCAAAAGCCAATACATGTGTGTGTTATCTTGTGGTACAGGGGCACATTGTTACCATGGAGCCACCAATTAGAAACACTATATTTAGAAGGCCAAGCCACATATTCAATGGAATCCATAATATGTTGATCTAATAACAAACATTCAAAACTCAAATCATCAACTTGATCAAAACAACTTGAGTATAAAATACTATAATTGAAAGCAAAAGTAATAGCAAGTACATTTTCCCTTATAACATCAAGAAACTAGCACAATTTTCATCTTCAAATATTAGGAAAATCATCAATGGTTGTTGGTTGTCACACTGAAATTGAAACTACATACAACATGCACCATACATTCCTTCATTGTAGAATAGAAGAGTGTATATTGTTCCATGTGTGGCAAAGAAAAGAGATATCAGTGCCACTAAATGCATTTTTGAAATGAAAATTATAAAATAATATCTATTAATTCACTAGTAGAAAATGATGAAATTAGTGACTAGGTGACTAAAAAAATTAGTTACCGCAATTATTTCAAGAGAATTACTACTAAATTTGAGCACTTTTAAGTGACTGAACTAAAAATGACTAATTTAGTTTAGGGATAAAATATATGACTAGATAATAAGTGACCAAACTAAAAGCGACTAACTGAAATGACTAATTTAGTCCAAGACTAAATATTTAACTAGATAATAAGTGACAAAATTAATAATGATTAACGTAAATGACTACTATAGTCCAAGAATAAAAATCTGACCAAATAATAAGTACAACAAGTATATGAATTAGTCATTTATGTTAGTAATTTTTAATTGTGTCACTCTGGAAATGGAAAATTGAAATTTTGATACTGAAGTGTTTCATTTCACTACAGGGGTCTCTAAATCCATCTACAGTGTTAAAATTTAGAGACAAAGAGGTCTTTGAATCCATCTACATTGTTGAAATTATAAATACCCTTTTGTCTTTAAATTTTAACATAGCAAATGGATTCAAATATTCTCAACATTAGTTTGAAGTTCCATGGAAAAATTTAGGGGCTAATGTTCGCCCAGTGGGCTAATTTTCCATGATTTTTCCACAAAATATATTCACCAATTTACAATTTTATAAAAGACGATTCGCCCAAATTTTAGAATATAAAATTATTTTACCTTAAAAATCGCCAACATTATATAGAGACTATATATAAAATCATTATAAATTCGAATAATTTTACAAATATATCAATAAACATTTTATAGTTTGCATATTAGGGATTAGTGAGATTTTCCAATGTTTTTAAACTTTAAGAAAATTTTCCATCCTTAAAATTTTCCTTGGAACTTTGAACTTCCTTTGTTGTCGGGAAAAGGCTCTCCTTCCCCAGTTCATCCAAGGAGGGAAAGGCCAATGACACTTGAGATTAAGAAAAAACAAAAAAAAAACAAAGAAAGTCGTAACCTTTGAAACTTCTGAAAACCCTAAGAAATTCATAATACATTGCATGTATTTCTCCAATCTCTAGGACAAAAGGGAAACCAAACTCAAATCTAGACAACCCCAAGAAGAGTTTTGCATCCCCTAACAAATGGCCTCGAGCCTTGGCTGACCAAAACTAGAGGACCTGAACAGTGCATAATTGGAGCAGGAGTTACAACCTCTAAATCACTAGATGACTGCCCTATCAAATTATCAACTTTGCTTTCTAAATACTTGGTAGGCCCAAAATCTAAGGCATGGTGAAATTTCGATCTAACTTCTAAATACAAATGGATAAAATCCTTGTGCTAGCCCAAATTTGTTGAAAACCCCCTTCTCCAATGCATAATCCACCAACTTCTCCTCCTTCATGTGATTCTGATAGTAAGAAACCAACATCTCATCTTAAAAAACATATTTGATGAGTAGTTGTGTGCCTTCAAAGTGTTGATCATGACGATGATCTTTGTACTTAAAAAATATACATCATGTGAATAAAAATCTCATGGTTATCATTTAATCTTATTTTTCATTTTGACAAGGATATTAGAGCCTGACATTGTCCAAAGCCCATTCACTCTTCATCCAAACTATGCCTCGCTCTAGTCAAAAATTCCACACCCTTTCTTTGACTGCAATTTTTCCATGGACCTATAGGGTTTCTCCATAATTATTGAATTCCTCTCCCACAGTAGAGATTTTATGATGTCCTCTTTAACATTTTGACTCCATGAAATTAAACTGATCTAGATCCATCTTAACTCTGGATATACCAAGCGCCAAGACAGAGGAATCAAATCTTTCATAAGATGCAAAAAAAATTAAAAAATTTGAGAAAACAAAATAGCTTGCAAATTCAACTACATTTTTTTCAAAAAATATTAAAACAATTATAACTTTGGATTACTTTTCAAAAAATAAAATATTTATGATATTTGAATAATAATTCTTTTACATTATTGTAAAAATTTTGGGGCCTTCTAAATTGGAATTTCATATTCATGCACATCAAATTAATAATAGGGTACGACCAAGGAGGATTGGCAAGGTATGGCCAAGGAAGATTGGCGGGAAAACCAAGCTGATAACATTCGGTTAACAACAAAACAGAGGGTATGGTTAAAAACGAAATAGAGGGTATGGCCAAGGAGGATTGGTGAGAAAACCAGGCGAATAACATTTGGTTAACAAAAAAATAGAGAATAGAGTTGTAGGATGGGAGGAGGGGAGCCTTAACACTCTCTAAATAGTGCATTGGATAGTTGATAAAATTGAATCTAGGATTAGAGAAAGGCATACTGATATAAGTTGCTTGTTAAAGAAGAATGATGTGTCAGGATTCACCATTGCTGGAACCAATGTTACATCAATGAAGTAGCATCCAGGTTCAACTGTTACAAACTACACATAATTTTAAGTCAAAATTTGGCAACATTATTGATCAAGTTCGATTATGTTTTCCTTAACTATATTGGCGTCAATCTTAATCTATTTGGGGGACGTCCTAGTTTCAACAATTCTAGAATTGAGAGAAATTAAAGAATAAATTGTATAGTTGAGTTTCTCTTCATATTGTGACTAGTATCTTCCATAGATCGGGAACCTGTCTCTAACAAGCCGCAATTTTCAAGTTTTCCATAGTCCTTTTGAATGGAAGTTGAAATGTATCATACTAATAAAAAATTAAATTTCTAAAATGAAGCTGCTATAGAGAGTTCTACACCTCATATTGTATGAGGTTCCACATTGTCATTTTCGTCACATCTGATGGAGTTTGTTGACATTTTTATTGAGATTCTTCTTTTCTTGGCATTGGAGATCTATGGTGAAAGGCATACTGATAGTGATTACGCAAATAAAGTACTTGTGCAGATTACCAAAGTAGTGGGAGTTTCCATTGATACATTAGCTTTGAAACAATAATATGAAGATTTTAAAAGGGATACGAAAGATGCCATATTGAGAAAAAAAATGAAGCAGAGGCTTTACAAATGGAACAAATCATTAGATTGCTTCATTGTGAAAATGTGGCATCTTTTGCCAAAGAGAGGGATAAAATATATTACGAGAAAAGGCTCTCTTTGGGAAGCCATTCTTTACCTCCCTTACACTCCTTTTGCTATCCAATTTCTTGAGAGTTCATGGAAGATCCCGTTGGGATTTCTTCTTGTCAAACATTTGATAGAACGTCTATTGAAAAATGGTGTGTAGAGGGGCACACTACTTGTCCCATGACTAATCAAGTGCTAATCAGTAAAGCTCTTAGACCAAATGTCATACTCCGAAGGTCTATAAAAGAGTGGAAAGATAGAAATACAATGGTCACAATAGCTTCATTTAAACCTAATCTAGATTCTGACTAGGAGTAGGTTGTGTTGTATGCTCTTAATGAATTACTAAGGTTAAGCGAGGAGAAATAAAATCACAGACAATGGATAGGAGAAAAAGGTTACATTTCTATTTTAGCTTTCCTTGTGGGATGGAATAAGCCATTGATTAGGAACAAATGCTAACATTACTTTGTATCCTTATAAAGGACACTAGTCATAATAAGGTGAAAATAGATGAGGTGGATCATGTTATTTATTTTATTGTTCGTTCACTTGCATGTGATATTGGAGAGGGTATGAAACTCATGGAATTTCTTTTAGAGCTTTCAAAGGATATGGTTGTGTGTGAAAATATTGACAAGGTACAAGGTTGTATCCTCCTCCTTATTACAATGTCAAATAGATAGTTCAAATTAGGAAAGATGATGAAGCGATGAGATTTGATTGGGGTAAATGAACATGAGAGGTGATGTGAGTAGATCAAGAAGACCTGAGTCGGTCCTTCTCATAGCACTATCAAGGCACAGGCTATGCGCGTCCTCAAGTAGAAAATGGCAATGGAGTTGCCAAGAAGGGAAGATACAATGCCCAGGGTGAAGAAGGAAGAAAGTGCTTACCATTCCAATTACAATGCCTCTAGCAATACCCAGAAATGTCTATGATGTGTGGATCTTACTCCTCATTACAACACTGTTGTTCATCATCATCCATATTTTTATACTTACCCATTACTTAAATCTCTATCTTGAAAATGTTCAACAAATTTTGAATTTATAGATCACAAAGCATTAGATCCAATGATCTGAGAAAATGTTTATTTTAGATTGAATTTTGGCCATATTGTTGTTAAAGGTCTCACTTAAGGCAATTTTTTGATTCACAAACAAAGATTTATTTTGCATGACTTTGCAAAATAAGGTTGAAGCCTATTTCTCATCATTTAAGTAATTCCTCCATGTCATTTGTATACCTTTGTTTATATGTATATGGACTTGATATCAGTTATACAAGCATCAATTAATCTACCAAAATCACTCAATGCCTTTCAAAGTCCACTTCTGGTAGCATCTGAGCTAAGTTTTGACAGCTTGGAATCACATCAAGTACATTTTCCAAGGGTTTTATGTATGCTATTGAAACATTGGATCGTTTTTTGTCCTTTCCCCTTTAGTTAATTTAGTTTGGAAAGAAATATCACAATTGACTAGTCATGGAAAAATCAATGGGATAAGGATTTCTTGGCGAAGTGTTTTGAACATTGGTGTCATGAAAATTCTATTGTGAGTCACAAGGCTTGGCCTTGCTTTGTTTTGTGGAGGATCTAGCTAGTAAGGGACAAAGCACTGTTCTAGTGAATAGATACACATCCAAGAAAGTGGCCCATCAAATTAGGAGTGCTTATGGGGAAACAGGAAAATTTCAACTCCAAAAGCTACAAGGGTTTTAATTGAATGTATGGTTGACTATTTACTAGCTTGGGGCTATTTTAATGAGCCTTGACAAGGGACCCCGTATCATTTTGGTTATGGCTGCATTTTATTTCCTTCACTTTCCCATTAAATTGTTATAAAATATTAGGTTGGACATGGAACTAAGAATTGAGCTCATCTCTATGCCTTGTTTCTTTTGATGAAATATGCTCCAGATACAGGAATTCTCAAACTTTAAGTATTCTTAGATTCTAAATTATTAATAGATTGGGCTGATGGGAAAAATATGATACAAAATTTCGTTTTCAGCTTAGTCATGAGAGAAATTATGGAGATCAAAAGAAGGTTTGAGTCTAGCTTTTTTCTTCACATATATTGGGAATTTAATATAAAGGTGGAATGATTCTCAAAGGATGCCTTGTCTCTGCAAGAAGGAATCATCACAGTTCAAGAGTTTAGAGATGGACCCTTGGTTTCAGTGAGCTCCCTTTCTAAATTGTCTGGAAGATGATGTTTCTCTATTTTTCTTATAAAAATATATTAGTAGTGCTATTAATGGTTTAGGAGGGCTAAGTATTCGAGGTATGTTTTGTGACGCTCTGATGTTTATCTAAATGACTTTGTTGGAGAACTGCAATAAGAAGTATCTAGGACATGATATTGACAGCAATAGGATATTTTATTGGCTGAAAGGCTAAGGATAATGTATATTTTTTATTTCCTCCTAGAAATATCAAACCTAAAGTTTTTTCCCATGGAAAAGTACTGTATTTTTCCAAGACAATATCCATTCATAACATAACAACACCAAATAAAGGAAATAAGACTCCTAGCTTGAGAATTTGTAGGCCAGGATAAGATGAAGGTTTTTGTAACTTCATATTTTGTTGGTTTGTTGGAAGTGCTTTGAGAAACATATTCCAAGGTCAAGGCTTGCACTATATAGCTCAAACTTCCTCCAACTTGCATGGGGTTTGCACGTAGTCTCATTCCTTTGAGATTCATGAATCATGCCATCTGGTTGGTGCAAACCACAAGCATTAATGAAACTGTGGTGGATGACATAATATTGTGTAGGCCTTGTTAAAATTTTCAGACCATGGTAGGAAGAGTTTGCAATTAAAAAACCCAAATAGCTAAAGCATAAAACTTTAAGGGCTATCAAAACTACAAATTTTGTATATGTAATCTGTTAACATATCATACTAAAAATATAGGATATAGTTTACAAAATTGAACTTCCAAAACTAAAATCTGTTTTTTATTCAATCTGGAAAAATGACACACTGCTACATCTCAAAAGTACTATCAGAATCACTAGCACAACTCAATCTCACGTTTAAAAGCATTCAAAAATAACCACCTTTGCCCTACCTTCTTTATGTAATATAGATGAGGACGGTTAGAGGAGAAGACAAAATAACCCATCCCTATGGGTGTTAAAAATTAGAAAATCAAAACCATTATCTAAACTTTTCTAGGGAAGTATGATGTCCCTAAAATTGGAAGTTTCCCCAGCTCATGTGGTTAATATACTTTAGAAAAACGCTAATTGAAGCTAAAAACAACCTACTTCTAAATCTGGATTTCAAATTCCAAAAGAAGAAAAGCATCTATTCTAAAATTGGAATGTTAAATCTGGAAAAACAACCATAAAACTAGAAGTGGTTGAGGTTGGCACATGCATGATGGAAGGCATGTGTTTGCACTCTCAATATTCTCTTACATAATTACAGTTTAGCATAACATAAAATCTAGTGTTGCACCCCCATTTTCCTCAACTGCACCCTTATTATGACAACACAAGTACCCCACACGGGCAGCGAAACTACTATGGTTGTTGTTGGCGTGCCTTTGTTGGTTGACTTCTATGCCACTATAGAAGAGAACAATAACTGATGCAACAAGGGAAACTTCTAGCATCCATGCACCCTCTCAATATATCTCCTACATAAATACAATATAGTACCATATACATTCTAGCATTGCATCCTCATTCTCCTCAACTACACCCTTTATCATGACTGCACAAGTACCCTGCATAAATCCATATTGTTGTGCATATTGTTGTTCTGCCTTTCCTACTAAAGATGATTTTTATGCCACCATGGGAGAAAGAAGTATATGATGCAATAGGGAAAAATTAACACTCCCTCTTTGTGAAGAAAGTGTTATTGACCAAATCAAATCTCTCCTTCTGTGTCCTCAAACTTCTCCTTTGTTATGGGCTTCATCATTATGTTGACCATCTATGAAGTTGAAGAATATAACCTTGGATCATTGTTTCCTTATATACTTTGAAATATCTTTAAAATCTTCCAAGTTTAAATCCCTTGTACAAGGAAAAAATGTCCTTCATGTAAACTTCACTAGTCAAAATCTTCTTACAAAATGAACATGAGTTGTTCAGAAATTCAAACAATGATAAACTCATTTGTATATAGGGCCAAGATAAATGGATCGGATCTATCAAAAAAAGAAGTAAAATCTACACTAAATCTAGACATATTTCTTTTGTTTATTACTCATAGACATCATGAATTTTATTTTTATTAAATGGTTTGTAACATAAACACCTTAATGGATCTGTTTGTGTAGGAATTTCAAATGCAATAAAATTGAATGATCAGTTTCTTCCCAAATTCCAGTCCTTAAATTATATGAACTATTTCTATTTGCATCATTTTATGATCAGTTTAATATGCACACATTGTTAAGAGTGGGATCATAGGAGTTGGACATTGCTTGACATTGGTATATAAAATGATGAAAAATGCACAAAAAGCATGTGTCAGTGTCAAATTTATATAAAGAGAATGAAAATATGCAGTTTATTTAATTCTAGCAGTTGGTTATTTTGATATTGACTTTTTTAAAGATGCTTCCTTAATACTGCAATGTTAAGAATCTGCCACCTATTTAGGGATGTTGCATACATTGTACAACCACTTGGTTTGACTAAATGATCCTTAGGGTAGATCAATGGTCCCTTTACAGGTGGTGCATTGGCTAGTTCTTTTGAAAATTTAACCTTGGTATGGTCCTCAATAATGCATTCTTTCACTGACTTGGCTTGCCTTTCATCACTGATATTGGAATTTTTGGTCATTAACTATTTGATGATAGAGTTGATTAGTTTTTTCACTTGTGATGAATCCCGCCAGTTTTACCTTGTGAGGTTATGTGTGTGTCAAGAACCTCATGCCTCTTGAGTGGTCTATTTGTATGAGGAACTAGACACTATTATTGCCTAAATTAATTGAAGGCTTTTCCATTTGAATTTTGGGATGTTGGATATTATTTTTTTATAGTAGATTCAATATCATCCTTAAATCAAAATTTTCTTTTTTACAGGTAAACCTAGAGTTATGACATTTCATGCCTATTCAAAAGATCAGATACTGAAGACACTCCAACAAAGGCTAATGGTAATTCATGATTGTTTGATTGGAGTTGTCATTTGGGAGTTAACTGAAAATTATATCTGATAGCCTACCCTTTTATCAACAATTATAGGAACCATTCGATGAGCCACTAACATATACCCTTCCTTTCCTCCTTCATGTTTCCTCTAAAAATATTTAACATTTATTTTAAATTATATTAGGCTATTTTAATTTTATCAAATATTGAAGATAAAGTTTATTTTTGGCATTGTAAATGTTTGTTTGGACTTGTTAATTTTATCAAGGGGAGGAGATTAAGCGCTCATGGTTGCATGAATCTTAAGACATCAACTCTATCATGTTCTTTCATTTCCATATCTCCTCGAATTTTATCTGTCATGCCCAAAAGGAAATGGAAAATGAAATTTCCTCATATCTTTTCTCTCGCAATATTTATATAAAAAGGAAAAATAAGAGTAGGGATTGAATAATGCACATCGGGAAAAAAGACTGAAGGTAGATTATTATATTTGGATGTTTCTAAGAAGTCTCATTGTTTTAACTATATTTCTTAGATGCAGGGCTTTGCAATGGTTGGGTAAATGAATTGCCTGGTGTCCTAAAACAAGCAAGATTAGGAGGAAGGGTGAAGATGGAAGAAATCTCTTACCATTCCAATTACAATGACTCTAGTAATACCCAAAAATGTCTATGATGTGTAGATCTTACTCTTCACTACAATAATCGTGTTCATCATCATCCAAGTTTTTATACTTACCATTACTTAAATCTCTATCTTGAAAATGTTCAACAAATTTTGAATTTACAAATCACAAAACATTAGATCTAATGATCTCAAAAAATGTTTATTTTAGATTGAATTATGGCCATATTATTTTTAAAGGTCTGACTTAGGGAAATTTTCTAACCATGGTAGGACAGAGTGTACAAAACTAAACTTCCAAGACTGTAATCTATTTTTTATTCAATCTGGAAAAATGGCACACTGCTACAGCTCGAAAGTACTATCAAAATCACAAGCAAAACTCAATCTCATGCTTAAAAGAAATAAAAAATAACCACCTCTACCCTGCCTTCTTTATATAATATAGATGAGGAAGGTTAGAGTAGAAGACAAAATAGCCCATCCCTGTGGGTGCTAAAAATTAGAAAAGAAAAATAATTATCTAAATCTACCTAGAGAAGTATGATGTCCCTAAAATTGTAAGTTTCCCTGGCTCATTAGCTTAATCTATCTTAGAAAAAGGCTAATTAAAGATAAAAAGAACCTACTTCTAAATCTGGATTTCAAATTCCAAAAGAAGAAAAGCATCTATTCTAAAATTGGAATGATAAATCTAGAAGGCATGTGTGTGCACTCTCAATATTCTCTTACATAATTACAGTTTACCATCACACACAATCTAGTGTTGCACCCCCATTTTCCTCAGTTGCATCCTTATTATGACAACACAAGTACCCTACATGGGAATCCAAACTACAGTGGTTGTTGTTGGTGTGCCTTTGTTGGTTGACTACTATGCCACTATAGAATAGAAAAATAAACGATGCAATAGGGAAAACTTCTAGCATCCATGTGCCCTCTCAATTTGTCTCCTACATAACTGTATACAATACCCTAGACATTCTAGTGTTGCATCCTCATTCTCCTCAATTGCACCCTTGTCATGACTGCACAAGTACCCTGCACAAATCCAGACTGTTGTGCCTGTTGTTATGGTGACTTCACTACTAAATATGATTGCTATGCCACCATGGGAGAAATAACTATATGATGCAATAGGTAAAAACTAACACTCCCTCTTTGTGAAGAAAGTGTTATTGACAAAATCAAATCTCTTCTTCCGTGTCCTCGAACTTCTCCTTTGCTAAGGGATTCATCATTATGTTGACCATCCATGAAGATAAAGAATATAAGCTTGGATCATTTTTTCCTTATGTAATTTAAAATATCTTTAAAATCTTCAAGGTGTAAACCCCTTGTATAAGGAAAACTTCATAAAAAACCTACCAACCTCCTATGTCCTTCATGTCAACTTCACTAGTCAAAATATTCTTACACCAATAACATGAGTTGTTCAGAAATTCCAACAATGATAAACTCATTTGTATATAGGGCCAAGATAAATGGATCAGATCTATTAAATAACGAGGTAAAAATCTACAATAAACTTTGAAAAGTTCAGCTTGAGTGAAAACTCATTGATCTTGAAATACGAATCTTGTGGGGCATGCATTAACACAAAAAGAGATGCCTTTAATTTTATTTTATGCGTATCTAGCCCATGTAGACCAAAACCTTTGTAAATTGAAGCAAATACCTCAATAAGATCAACTTTGCAACATACCCAATGCCCTTTTTGCACATTGAGGATATGGGGTACTTCTTGAAACTAACAATTTCACTCCAAATTTGTTTCTCTAATGGATGGAGTTATGTTTGAAAGACAATCATTTATATGAATTGGGTTTTGTTCAAATCGCCTAATAAAAAAAAAACCAGTGTTTGGGTGGCATCTCAGAGATTATTCATGAAGATCATGCAATGTGGTCACATATTACCTCCAAACTTCGAAGATCAGTGTGGGGTGTGCATGCCAAGCACTATAATTTTGTTGCTCATTAGTAAAAATAAGTTCTATGGTAAGCTAAAGAGATATATTTATCTTCGGTCTCCAATTTTGTGACAAACATATATTTTAACTATGTATTCATGGGTAATATAAAGATGGTGATAGGTTTGAAGAAGATCCACTGTCTCTTTCTCATGTTGTTATCAAGATAGTACTATGATCAGTTCTATTGTATTTTTTTTTGCTAAATTAATAATTGTACATCATGCAATTATGCTTTCAGTTCCCTAGACAAGTTGGAGCCTAGAGTTTAGCATGCACAAATGATTTTTTTATATTATATTTGAATTTTAACATCATAATATTTTGATGCATATAGATATTTGATTCTATTGGGATTTGCATACAGTGTGAAATCAAAGGAATTCAATTTCCAAAATTTATATTGTTTCAGTGGTAATAATTGAAACCTTGTTGTTTCTTTGAGATGGGTTCTTTATAGTAGCTTTTACAATCCACTTTTGTATTTGTTGAATTTGATTAGAAACTGATATATCTTGGATCTTGCTTCAAATCTTATTTAGTGATGTCTAAGGCTTTAAGCCAGTCATTTTGATGTGTTTGATGGTAGGTTGGAGGCTACGTTTCTTATTGTTTTGAGTATAACATTGCAATTCTTTGTAAACATATCTAATTTGAAGAGGTTTCTATTTCTTAATGATTGTAGGGGTTTAAGTTCCAGTTAGAACCTTCCTCTTTGTGCATGTTGATCTACATCCAAACATGGTTGTGGTCAATTTGTCTACTTTAGAATGTTAGACACAGATTGTCATTGATGTTAATATGGCAATATTCAAGGAGTACACAACCAAGAGGAGCACATAGAGTTATTGGAGCCAAGAGGAGGAGACAGAGCCACCAGAGGAGCAAACAGTGCAAAGAGCAGACAGAGCCAATGGAGGCATGCAAATAAGTCATCCGAGAGCTTATATGCATGTAGGTAACATAATTATCGGAGCACAGACATATATATGCATGCATTTAACAGCCATCGGAAGCCATGTATGCCACAGATAACACTACAGGAGCAAGAATGTCAAAGAATGCACTATCAGGGAGTAATATAGCGTATATGCAGGCGGATTACACTATCGGGAGCTATTGGCAGCCAAAAACCCATATATGTATGCTTTGATACTATCGGTGGAGAGAAAGCCCATATATATAGGCTTAACACTATCGGTGGGCATCTATGGCACATTACACTATCGGGAGCGTCGATATGCTTCAAACTCATGTATTTACCCATAGGCGGAAAAAACTATCCATATATGTGTTTAACACTATCAGAGGCCAAAACGCACGTATATATGCCATTACACTATTGGAGGCGGAAACCGGACTTGAAACCTTATACGCGGGAGCGATGAGAAATATCGAGTCTAGTATCTCATATCGCATTGGAAAAATGGAGTGGTTTGCATTAACACCAAGCCCTAACTCTGTGCGACTTGCGATCGCCGATAGCGATATCGCATCTTACCTCCGCCAAGGGAAACCCCCAATTGCGATGAACGTATGTGGACCTGCTGCTACATTACAATATGACTTAAACTATCATTGTATCCGTCACAAATATCAAGCAGAGAAGCCTTTCCACATGAAAGCGCCAATTGTGATAAGGTTGTGGACCTGACGGGCATATAAACCATGGTTTAATACCATATCACATCCGATCCATCGAAGCAGTGGAGGATCGGCCATCGACCATCGACGGAGTCATGGGTCTGATATATAAAGGATCCCCAAGAGTCACGAATCACCGATTGCGATTTAAGCACAGACTTGATACAGGAATAGAAGGTTGAATGTCAGGTAAATGGGGTGATTCATGGCGATATTGATTGCCATTAGACATGGCTATCCGTTAAATGAAGTAGAACTCTGTGCATGCCCACAATAGTTGTTAAAGGAGCGTTGTTACAGTTGTAACCAGTAAGATGTGTTCTCCATGGAGTTTTGGACCTCTCAAATGAATCTACTTGTCCTTAGAAAGTCAGTGAACTTGCACAACGTAGAGGAAGCCACAGCGACCAAGGAGGAAGCCTAAGAGGTGGTGTAAGCGTAAACGAATGGAAAAAGGCATGGGAATGTATAAAATAGTAAAAACAGAGAACTGTTGGCATTGTTTTTGTTGTGAAGAACCAAAATGTGAGGTAGTAGAAGCAGCAGAGGCAAAAGAGGTAGCAGAAGCAGTAGAGGCAGGAGAGTAGGAGTGAGAGAACCTCAACTGAATAGAGTGTAGCAGTATACCAGTTTAGCAGTATACTAGTTTATACCAAGGTTGGGTTGGAGCCTCAAAACTGAACAGGACCAAAGTCATTAGGAGTAGGTGCTCCTAAGTGCAGAACCACTGCAAAACAAAGTTGGTGCTCTAGAGGTTGGAGCCTCACTAAAGTCCAAGTTGGAGCTTCGCAACTATTCACAATCATATATATACTTATATTGTATTTATTTTATTACACTGTCTTGAGTTTTTTAATAAAAGCATTAATTCCAGCTATTCATTTCTGTGTTATGTGTATACATGTACATATCTATATATGCTTATGGCAATTGTTGAGCCTCAAACCTACACTTCTTTACACATCCTCCCAGCCTCTTTTTCCTATTCATTTTCCTATTTTTCCACTCATTCCCTCCATCAATTTGCTCAAATCGTTGTATTTTAGGACTTTTTACATGGTTTTCTAATTATGTTAATGACTGTGTTTGGTTTAGAATTTTGGTCCAAGGTACTGCGTTTCGTAGCTCATATAGGGTTTACACAGGGTTTTCCATAGCTGATCCTGGTTTCCGCAGCCAACCTCGGATTCCGCATCTGTTTTATTAAACGCTATGTTCCAGGTGTCCTCCGGGAAGAAGAGCCACAAGGGCAAGTTCATGGAACCAAGGACATGGTGTGTGTCCCTCCATATCATCCAAACCAGTCATCCAAGCCCGTAATCAACGAGGAGGCAACTTCGGTCAAACAGAGGTCATTGGCGGTGGCACGGCTCTACGTGTTCTGTTTTAGAGCGCGTGAGGAATAGGTGGCATCGTACTTAGTTATGAAAGTAGTGGGAGACGTAATCCAACAGCAGATTGAATGCCCACGATGATCGTTGCCTAGATCCGAGGATGTAGCAGGACTACGTGTTTCAATTCAGTTGTTCAAATTACTTAGATTTCGTTAAGTTAGTTCACCTTCTGCAATTATAAATAAAGCGTCTTGGAACACTGGACAAGTTAGTTGTTAGCTGCTGTTTTTATACCTTTGAAATCCCACTGTATTTTCCTATTTTATGCGCAATACATGAGAAGACTGTTATTCCATTTACGCATGTGATTGATCTTTAAAACAGCTGGAGTAAGCAGAGGGCCCCTGTTTACTAAAGGCCTATACAATGTTTTTAGTTTCTCGCATTTCGTTTTCTTATTTCATGTATATAATGCCTTTAATTGTTGTGTTTCAGATAGTTGTACATACATTTCAATTTCTTCTTGTTTACATTTCTGCTCTTTTTCATGACTGATCAGTGTGTTATGCAGGTTTCTTAGGCGTGCCCAGGACAGTTTTATGCTTTTCTTTTGCACAACTAGTGACATGTGTGATCATCTTGTCTATGTTGCTGACCTTCTTTGTTTTGCAGCCTTTATTTCATCATTATCATTTAGTCAATTTGCATATTTTCTTTTCGTTTGTAGATATCAAGTTGTTTATCTATTAATGGTCTCTTCCTTATAACTTAATATCTTTATTGAGGACCAAAACATCACTTAATGCAGCTTGGTTTAGTTGTTCAGAAACTCACAATTGCTTGACTTGTTTTTAATTGTTTATCACATGATACATTTAGTTAAAAGGCAAGAGGTTAAGAAGAAGTTAAAGTATTTGTGACTAGTCTTTCTTTTAGATAGATTTACTTTAGTTTCACATTGCGTAGTTGTTATTTGACATAGATTTCATTTGCATTTCCTTGCAGCAACAGAGGCATTGGGCCAATGTCATTAGTCTTTTATTTGATGCCTTTACTTTCCTTTAAGCATTGATTTCATTTCAAGCTTTCTTGTAGAGTACTTTTAAGTTGTAAAAAGCACATCACAATCTCACACACTTCACTCACTTGATTTTGAGTTTTAAGAAGCACATCACAATCTCACACACTTCACTCACTTTATTTCGTCACACCACATTAGGAGAGATATACTTGAAAACAACCCTAAAAAGTAAAAATGACAAAAGCTTAAGAAATAGTTGCCTAAGTACATACAGTACACCTCACTTCATTAGCTTACGAGCCCTGGGTTGACATTTAAAAGTTGCAATTTAGACATCACTAAATTGACCAAACATTTTTGGCACCGTTGCCGGGGAAGTGAAATTAGGTAGCCAATTTCTAAAAAAAATTATAAAAACAAGAAAATTTCAAGAAAGGAAAATTGATAACCTCTCAAAGTATGCTCTCCTCTTGCACCTAGTGTGATATGGAGGATCAGAAAAGAGAAACTTATTGGTTTAATAGTTTCTTGAGTATGCTCTCTTCTTGCACCTAGAGTGACCTGGAAGATCAGAAAGAGAAGTATTAACCTGACTTGAAGAAAAATAAAAAAAATGACGTGCATAGAGCAAGAGATTCTAGGGGAATGTTTTTAGCTAGAGCCAAGAGTTCGATTTTCACAACTCCATCTACTTCAA
>APFE031062607.1:0-42612 GCA_000404065.3 Pinus taeda | reverse complement strand
CTTCTATCTTGAGAGTTTGAGTGGTAATTCTTGCCAATGCTTTACAAGATATGGTCAAATTCATTTCTTCTTTCTCTGGGGTTGGTTCCTGGTGTATATCCTCTTCTTTTGATATTTCTTGATCCTTTTCTTCCTCCTCTTCCTAATCAATGTAAAAAATTTCTTCTCAGCACACTTATGACCTCTAGTGTATTTGCTATCACAATTGTAACAAAGTTGTTTTTCTCTTTTTTCTTCCAATTGTTGTGGTGTAAACCTTGTAGGTTGTGGAAGGCTAGGAGAAAAAACACTTCCATAATTATAGTCGTGAGTGGTGGGATTCCTTGTTTCCATAATTTCGCTTTCAATTTTTCTTGCCAACTTGAATGCCTTCTTCAATGAATCAGGTTCCCAAAGACGAACCTCCTGTTGAATGTTATCCTTTAAAGTCAATATGAAGACATCAATCCTTTGCTTCTCTGGAATATCATTTACCCTTATATTCAAATTTTGAAAGTCCTCAATGTTCTCTGCCATTGAACCCTTTTGTTTGAGATTTATCACTTGGCTAAATAATGTGTTTCTCTTTGTATCATCATAATGTGCTATCATTTCCTCCATGAAAATTGACCACGTGACAAGTGGTTTACGAGAACAAAGCCCTTCATACCATAAAAATTGATTCGATTCTAAATATATAGATGCAATACGTACCTTTTGTAACAGTTGCACCTCATGTATATCAAAATATTCCTCCATCTGTAGTATCCAATTTAACGGATCCTTGCCATTAAACTTCCTCATATCGTATTTTCTTGATTTTAGGAGCTCGGTCTTGAAACGATTGTAACTCTGTAATTTAAGATCTCCAAGCTCTAAAATTGTGTCCTATAGTATCCCTCTGATTCCTCTTTCTAACCCCACAAGTCTGATCAAGATTGGATTCTGCAAGGAAGAGTTATGTCAAATCTCCCACAATGTCCTGATTATAAACTAGTTCAGTAGAGAAAACTTGTACGAAGTGCCCCGTGTCATTGTTTCAACCTTAGGACCTGAAACCAATACACAGAAAACTACAGTCCGTCCTCTTTCTATAACTTTTTACGAAATTTCAATGTAATGCTCAAAAAGAATGTTATGATGATTTTCCAAAGGTCACATGTTTGGAATGTAATTCGGGAGCCTGCCGAAACTCTAAATGTCTTGGACTCTATCTCCGAAAATATAGTGAAACAAGATCTAAAATTCGAGACCGAGCTTCGCCAAGTTTTCGGCTCAAATGGGTTTTAATTTTAAAGTCTGAAAATTTGCAGAAAAATATTATAGCAAAAATACCATGATGACCTGTTTGAGATGGAATTTTGGAGCTTGCAAAAACCCTAATTTACTCAGATCATATCTCCGAAAATATAGAGAGACAAGATTTGAAATTCGGACGCGAGATTCAGAATGATTTCCTCTCAAACATTTTTTTTTTTTTTTAATCTTCTAAAATGTTGCAGAAAAAACGTTATAGTGAAAATTCCATGAAGACCTATTTGGAGCAGCGAAACCATAGAATCCAAAGCTTTGATACCAAATGTTATGAAACCAGCTCACAAAAGGATAGAAAAGATAGATCAACGCCTTAGAAATCAACCTCTTCGAGGAGGCAACCTCCTTTACATCACACAAATGAATAAATCTTGGATGATACAAATGACAAGACCTCCTTTCTATATATAGGAGTCTAACGGGTCATAATATAATCAGAGCAGACATAACAATAATAATGTAAGGGCACAATAATAACAATAGTGGGCTTCTATGGGGCACAATAATAACAATATGGGGACTACATGGACACAACAATATAATAAGGGGGTTGTACTAATAAAAATAAGGGGTTACACTAGTAGTATAGGGACTTAACAGAATCTTCAAAGGGAAGAGGCAGCACAAGAGGCCAGGATATCGGTTCTACCATATTTGTTTCCCTGCAGAAGCAACAAAAATAAATTCATCATCAGGTCCTCTTGTATTTTCTAATGTAGAATCTCTTTAGTCACTTTTCAAGGATTGTCGGAGGGAGTTGGTGGACCTTAGTCACCAGACTGATGCAAGATTGAGCAATCTTAAGAAGGAAGTTTCTCTTCAAGATTCTAAGCATCGGAAAACATTGTCTGAGCTGGAGAAGGGAGTTGATGCCCTATTTGAGAGTTTTAACAGGCTAGATTCTCGCATCTCAGGTGTAGGGAAGACTGCAGCAAAGCTTGGTGACCATTTACAGAGTGCATATTCACAGAGAGAAACTGCTAGTCAAACTATAGAACTCATACGGTACCTTATGGAGTTCAATAGTAGTCAAGGTGATATGATGGAAATCTCACCTCTCTTTTCTGATGATAGTTGAGTTGTTGAGGTTACAAAAATTACACAAAAATTGCACTCCTTTGTTGAAGAAGATGTGGGAAGACAAGGAATGGTTGTTGCATCTATCAAGGGCACTTCAAATGCTAGCATGGGCCTAGAAGTTGTTGTGGCTAACTTACATGATTATTGTAATGAATTAGAGAACAAACTCTTGTCTCGCTTTGATGTTGCTTCTCAATGACATGAATTGTCAACAATGGTAGAGTGTGCTAATATATTATCTCAGTTTAATAGAGGGACAAGTGCCATGCAGTGGTATGTAGCTTCACGCCTGATGTTTATTGATGTCGATATTATGAACACAGATGCAAAGATGGTTCTTGGAGATCAATGCATACAGTCAGGCCCCAGCAATGTGGCACGTGGCCTTTTAATGTTGTACAAAGAAATCATAGAAACTGTCTGAAAGGAAGTTGCAACTATTATGGTTGTCTTTCTTTCTCCAAATGCAGTTATGTTGATCCTTGTGCAATGAGTTTTAGCTACGTATATACAATGGGTTATGTTATATATAGGATACGTCGTGGGCTACGGGCTATGCATATACAACGGGCTAAGAATAATTCACAATTATCACGTTGTCGTCCCCTATCCTGCTGTCAAAACAGCATGTCATTTGAAGGGTCAACCACTGAAAGGTTTCGGGCGTCATTTCAGGTGAACCTTATCCTTAAGTCTGTCTTCGCCTGTCTACACTTTTGTTGTTGCCCAATAGTTTGTTGCCAACCGAATTCCATCTACGCAACAAGCCAAGGCGTAATTCCCACTCCAACGACAAGATGTGTATTAACCACTCCACTGTACAACCAACCACAGGCTTTCCTCCTCCATCCGTGGGTCCCCAATTATTCAACACTGCAATGTTTCATTCTGTCATCCCTTTTGGTCATTCGATTCATTACAATTATGACCATAAGTTATTAAAAATATACTATATTATATATATATAATATATATATTATATTATATATATATATATATATATATATTAATTTATATATATTAATTATATAATTAATAATTCAAAATAAAATAAAAAAATAATAAAAATAAAAATCCAAGGGAATATTACTGATAGGGTACATGACGAGAGGATGGCCAGATTATACACATCGAGATGATAGACACTAAGTGAAGAAAATCCACAATATTAAAGCTTTGAGGAGAAAGCTTCTGAAGGAAGGGGTTATGTTATGAATATAATTCATAACAAGTAAAATAATTAAAATTAATGTAAATATTAAATAATCAAATATTGGTCATGTTAAATAGTCATTAAGTTAAGTGAAAAGACATGTCTAAAAGACATGCCTAGTCACGAAAGAGCACCTGCTTAAGTATATATATTCGGGTCCTCATTATAACATTCATCACTCGTACAATTTTATATATAACAAGTTATTATTACAAAATATCTCTTGTGTATTTTTACATTCAAGCCAACAAGCTACAGGTTTTGTTGCTTCACATCCTATTCTGCAAGGATCTTAAACAGCAACCAAAAGAAATCTCGAAGAAAAATAAATAAGAAAATTAGAGATGAAGGAGTGCAAAAATACATGGCATTGGGAGTCCAAATGATGGACACATATCTAGACAAAGGAGTAGCAATGAAGGGCATGCATGTGAAAATTTGGAGACCCAAATTTCTACTGCATAAACTAATTAAATTTCTTCTATTTATTAAATAATTGAACAAATTATTTATTGTGTTCTACGGTAAATATCGAAACTAATACACTGCAGCCTTCACTAATTAAATTATATGCAGAAACAAGAACTGAGCAAGAATAAATATACAACAAGTGACACCGTTGTTTTTGGACAAATGTCCCCGGAAAAACCCAATGTGGGAAAACTGGTGTAGCAACTGAGAGTTTGTATTATTAAGCAGTAAATTTATGAATACAATTCTTCAGATGCCCAAACTGGAAATCATATACAGATAGCTAACTGGGAAAAAATGTAGTGAGAAGATCTCACCCTATCACTGGAAGATTTGGCATTGATCTACACTAGAGATTAGCCTTTGTGTTGCCTATGCACAATACTATGTCACACCCACGCAATCACTTTATCACTGTTGTTGGGATTACGTTGCACCTCCTCTTGATGCTCTGCTAGCTGGAAACTTTGGCCCTCTGGCCTCCTCATCTCACATCCCAGCTTCGGCACTAGATCATGATTGTTCCTCAGCAGGATTTCAAACTCCCTCTAAATCTTTGCACTTCCACAGCGTAGCTTTGCACGCCACGGGGTAGCTCTGCATGGCCTTGCATCAGCCTCTCTAGACATCTTTCTTCCCTTTCTGGCTTGTACTCTCCGGATCAGGAAAACTTCCTCCAGAAACTATCCATGTCCCTCACTGCGAGAAATCACCTCGATCACTTCTCTAGCAATTGTTGTGTTGCAAACTTGAGAAATCGATCTCTTGATCTCTCACTCGATGTATCTTCCAAATGCCCATAAAACTTCTTCTTATAATCCTCTTGTTGATCAATCAATGACCCATATTAGATTCTAATCAATGGCTCAGATCATTTTGGCTTAATCATCGTCTTCTTCTAGAAGTTTCACCCTAGTTTAATTAATATCCTTTAATTATTTTAATTTTCTAAGTTTAGACTTAGGCATCCATTAAAAATAATTAATTGTTTTAATCAAACTGTCTCCGAATGGAATTTCCCAAAATGATTTATGGGTATTATGGAATACATGTGTCCTAGCCTCCCTGCAAATCTTGAGTCTTAGATCACATATGATGCTACCATAAATCAACACTCCCTCATAGCAATGAATGTGCTCTCGTAATGTAACCTATTGAAGCATCACCCTGACTTTATAACATCTCCCTCTACGTTGTTGATGTCTGACATCACTGCCCACCAACTACTACGCAAATGTTGCATCTACGCTGGTGCTGGCCCTGCCACTTCCAATGTTGCATCTGCACTGCAACCCTCTCCAATTGTTGTTGCTGATGTAACAGTGACGGAAAATCATCCAAAATACTAATCAGGTGTTTAGCATGATGCAATTATTGTTGGATTTCTGAGTGTTGCTAGTCTCTATGTTGGCCCTCTGAAGCCTCTATGTTGTTGTTGACTCTGCACTACTACCAACTCTGCTCTATGCTGCTCAGTCTCTGGCACTCCTAGCCACAACAACTCTCATTGTTGAACTCTTCTGCACCAACTGACACTGGTCCATCTTGCTACTTCTGATATGGGCTCTTGTAGCAAGGTATTGATCCAAGAGATGGACTCCTCAAGGATCTTTCCCAGTTGTAGTTCTTTCGAACTATAGTACTAGTTCACCCCACCTCTCCTCCAAAGGTATCTAGATAATCATGGAAAAATCATCCTCCTTGATATTTGTGGTTGCAGCTTGCGGATCATATTTCTCGTCCTTATCCTTCTTCTTGAGAAGACACTGTGTAGCATAGTGACCAAATTTACCACACTAGAAACATTTGATCTTTGAGATGCCCTTCTTACGCCTCCGATGGTCATATTTCCCCTCTGATGCAAGGGCTACAATCCCTCCCTCCTCCTTGGGCTTCGTCCAATTGCTACTTCTACCATCAAGTTTGCACTTGACTAATTCTTGCCTCATCTCTTCTTGCTGAAGAGTGGCCCACATCCCTTCCCAATCCGACAATCTCTCTCTGCCCAGGATACTCTGGACAAACACTTGCCATTCTTCTGAGACTACAATTAGGGCCAACCTCACCATCTGAGTGGGCTGAGGCGTTGATCCTACAGCTGCCAACGAATCTTCGACCTCCTGAAGCTTCGATAGGAATGGATCAATGTGTTCCCCCTTCTGCCTCCTCATGGATCTCATTTTCTCCTCCAAGTACATATTTTGTTGCTTGGAAGATCTCTGATACAATGTAGCCAAGGCATCCCACATCTCCTTGGCAGTCCCTTTTCCAGCAATGTGACATACAACATGATCCCTCACTCCATCGAGGATCAACCTCTTGGCCTTCACCATCTCGGCCTTGTACTTTTTGATTGGACCCACATCTGCATGTTTAGCTACCACACTATCGACATAGGCTTTGAGATTATGCTCATCCAGAAGGCAGGAGATCCTAGCCTTCCAGATCACATAGTTGGATGCTCTATCCAACCGATCTTGATCTCTTGGCGCATTAGATGCCATCGCTGCCAACAAAATGTCGAACTGCCTCCTCTCTCCTCTGTGCTACTGCTAGGATGGCCTAAGCACTCCCTATTGGAGTTAGTAGATCTATTCCTCACTACTACTTATCAACAACCGAGAAATCGAATTCCCTGGCTAGGAATTATCTGAGGAATAAATTCCCTCAAGAAGTGTCTCCTTCCTTCTTCTGACGTTTTTCTGCCCCAGCAACTGCTGCAAAAAATTGTGTCTTACCTTAATACTTCTCTGTGTTGAAGCTTATGTTTTGTTTCTCCCTCTTCCATTAACAAATCTCAATCTGGAAATCTTACCTCTCTTTCAACTCACCCAAAGAGAGATCTTCCTTGAGAATCTTGCCGTCCTCACGCGGACTGTGCAACCCTTTTGGGGATTCGATCTGCTGCTTATGCAACATTTCGATCTCCCTCCTCTTCAACGTTGGGCTCTTCTAGTTTGCTCTCTTGCTTCACCTTCCCTCTGATACCATGTGAAAATTTGGAGACCCAAATTTCTACTGCAGCAATTGATTAAGTTTTTTCTATTTGTTAAAAAACTTGAAAATTTATTTACTGTGTTCTATAGTAAATATCGAAACCAATACTTTATAGCCTTCACTAATTAAATTATATGCGAAAACAATAACCGAGAAAGAAGAAATACACAACAAGTGACATTGTTGTTTTTGGACAATGTCCTCGAAAAACCCCAATGCAGGGAAATCGGTGTAGCAGTTAAGGGTTTGTATTATTAAGCAGTGGTTTTTTTAGTAAAATTCTTCGGATGCCCACACTGGAAATCCTAAATAGATTTCTAACTGGGCAAAAAGGTAGTGAGATGATCTCACCCTGTCACCGAAATATCTGACACTGATCTGCGTTGGAGATGAGCCTCTGCGTTGCCTCTGCGTAGTACTGTGTCACACCCACACAGTCATTGTGTCATTGATGTTGGGACTGTGTTTCACCTCCTCTTGATCCTCTGCTAGCTGGAAACTTCGGCCCTATGGCCTCCCGGTCTCACACCCCAGCTCCGGCACTAGATCCCGATTGTTCCTCAATAGAATTTTGAACTCCCTCTAAAGTTCTGCGCTACCAAAATGTAGCTCTACATGGCCCTGTGTTAGCGTCTTTGGACGTCTTTCTGCCCTCTTTACCTTGTACTCTCTGAATAAGGAAAACTTCCTCCAAAAACTATCCCTGCCCCTCACTACAATAAATCACCTCGATCACTTCTCCGACAACTGTTGCGCTGCTCTCTTGAGAAATCGATCTCTTGATCTCTCACTCGATGTATCTTCCAAATGCCCATCAAGCTTCTTCTTATAATCCTCTCGTTGATCAATCAATGGCCTAGATTAGATTCTAATCAATGGATCAGATCATTTTGGCTTGATCTTCATCTTCTTCTAGGAGTTTCACCCCCAGTTTAATTAATACCCTTTAATTATTTTAATTTTCTAAGTTTAGACTTAGGAATCCATTAAAAATAATTAATTATTTTACTTAAATTGTGACCTGCACGTGGAATTTCCAAAAACTATTTCTAGGTATTCTGGAATACATGTGTCCTAGCCTCCCTGCAAATTTTCAGGCTTAGAGCATATCTGATGTTACCAGAAATCAACAATGCAGACCCATGCAGGGAGAGGTAAGGGCCATGTCATCCCCTTGCAAGGTAAATAATGAATTTAGTCTCCTAGAATTGTAGAGCCTAGGGCACACTTCCAAAATAAATGCAATAAAAGACCTCATCAGATCAGAAATCTTGGAAATATTTCTGCTCTGGGAGACTAAGTTAAGCGAGGAAGAAATTGTAACAATAGTTAAAAGAAAAAAGAATTTAACTCAAGCAGCAATTAGCTCCAAAGGAGCATCAACAAGTGTGTGTACGATTTGGAATCAGATAATCATGGATCTAAAAGGAGTCTTTAAAGATCAACATTGGATCAAAACTAACTTTCAAAGCAAAGAGACCGAGAAAAGATTCACAGTATACAATATCTATGCCCCTGCACACTATAGGGATAAACTACAATGCTATCAATCATTAGCATACAAACTAGTATAGGAAGATAGCCATAGCACTATAATAGGAGGTGATTTTAACTTAGTCATGAACGCTAGAGAAAATAAAGTTGGATCCTATCTCCCAGACCCAAATAGAGACAAACATGAGACAATCATCGCAGAGAACAATCTAATGGGCATCACTCCATAGAATGGTAAATTCACCTGGAACAACAAAAGGACATGACCATGTGATATAAAAGAAAGGTTGGATAACTTTTTAAGCCATTCAAGTTTTGTGGCAGGAAGTGGAATGGAATCTTCAAAAATCCTCCTGATAACAGCATCATATCACAAACCCATCACCTTATTCATGGATGAAATTTGTAATTTGGGAGCTCTTCCTTTCTACTACAATCCCCATTGGTTCACCATCGAAGAGGTCAAGTAGCTAGTTCAAAATATATGGAATACCAAAATCAACTGGTCACCAGGATTCATATGGGAATCCAAGCTAAAAGTTGTTCAAGCAGCACTCAAAGAATGGGTCCAAAGAATGAACTACAAGGAGCCAACTCAGGAAAAAATCGAGCTACAAAAAGAGCTTGAAACCATACAGGCAAGATTGAAAAAACCATAGAATTGCAGACCAAAGAAATATAAATTTATTGGAGACTTTAGCAAAGTGACTTAAAAAAAGATAGCTTTAGGATTAAGTCCAGAATCCTATGGTTGCAAGTTGGTGACAAAAAAATAAGCTTCTTTCACAACCAAACCAAAGCAAGAAGAATTAAAGACAAACTAGATTTGATGATTGGTGAAGGAAACATCACCATCAAAGGGAAAGAAGCGATCAAAATGGAAGCTTGCCAACATTATAAAAGGCTCCTGGCAATATATCTAGAGTCAGATAGCTTTGAATACCTCCTCAAATCAACCCCTAAAATGGTGACAAAGGAAGCCAATGCAACTTTAACTAAGCCAGTGGATCAAGAGGAATTGCAAAAATCTATTTGGAGCATGCATCTAGACAAAGTGCTAGGGTCGGATGGATTCACCATAGTGTTCTATCACACATACTGGGATCTCATCAAAAACTATTTGCTTAAGATTATTCAATGGAGTCAAATCAAGTGCAAAATTGGAGGTAATGCCAATTCTAATTTTCTTGCCCTTATACCAAAAGAATCTAGGCCCGCTTCTTTTCATCGTTTTTGTCTGAGCTCGTTATGTAACTATTCTTACAAAACCATAACCAAGATCCTTGCAAGTCGTCTAAAAATATTTCTTCCCCAACTTATCTCTAAAAATCAAGGTGGATTCGTAAAAGATAAGCAGATTGTGGACAACTTCTCTTAATCCAAGAAACCATTCAATCCAACCTATCTTGAGATGAGCAAGGTTTCATCCTTAAGTTGGACTTGGCCAATGCATTTGACAGAGTTAGAAATCATTCCTCTTTGTTGTCTTAGAGAAACTTGGTTTTGTCAAGGAATTTATTGAATTCATCAAGGCTTGCATCCACAAGCCATGGATAACACCCTTGGTAAATGGAAGGCCAGGGGAACGTTTTCAGAGCACCTAGGGGCTAAGACAAGGATGTCTTATCTCTCCATTCCTTTATATTATAATGGCAGAAACTCCCAACAAGAAGTTGGAACATGATAGGCAAAGGGGGCTTCTTACAAGAGTTCAATATAACAAAGGAACTACAAGTATGAACCATTCCCAATTTGTTTATGACACTCTAGTCATAGGAGGAATATCCCCCATAGTTGCAAGAATATTCAATTCCACCCTAGATCAATTATTGGAGACACCAAGTGGACTTCTCAACATTCTAAAGAGTTACATATATGGTTGGAACACCTCCCCTAGAACCCTCAAGCAAATTGGTCAAATATTTGGAGTACCCTGCAAAATGGAGTGGACTCACTTCAAATACTTAGGTATGTCAATCTCCAAGCAAACGTTGAAAACTAAAATATGGATCGAGGTCATAGATAGAATTAAAAGGAAACTTCAGCAATGGGAATGCATTGGCCAAACTTTGTAGGTAGGGTCATTATTATCAAATTTGTACTATCATCACTACCATTTTATAAATTTGCAATTTTGCAAGCCCCAACAGCTATACAAAAAAAATAGAGATCACCGTAAGGAAACTCCTATGGCACGGAGGTAGAACAAAAACAAAAAAATTCAGTCTCCTCAATTAGAAAAATTAGAGCACCATATGAGATATGAGGAACAACCATTAAACATCCTGGACTGATGAATTTAGCTATAGGAGTGAAAATAACATGGAGGCCCATAATGGAAGGGCCATCCTAATGGAAGAAAGTTTTAGAGGAGAAATACATGAGCTCCAATTGTTAACAACTCCTAAAAGCTCAAATTCCCTCCAAACCCTATTCCCAAATTTGGAAACTATGTAAACGAACCCTTCCTCTCATCCAAGACCGCACATAGTGGAAGGGACATCCTAATGGAAGAAAGATTTAGAAGAGAAATACATGAGTTCCAATCGTCAACAACTCCTGCAAGCTCAAATTCCCTCCAAACCATGTTCCCAAATTTGGAAACTATGTAAAAGAACCCTTCCTCTCATCCAAGCCCAATCCTATAGAATTCCGAGGGGAGGACAAGACATCAATTTGTGGGATGAAAGCATCATGAGCAAATTGAAGCTCTCCTCTATCCCTGAAATCCAACACCTTAGAAATTGGCTTGTAGGAAAAGGCATTACAAAATTGGACCAACTCTCATATTGGCATCATAATGACAACTCTTGGAAAGGTTGGAAATTTTTCACTATCTCAGTTGAACTCCAACATCAATGGCACCTCCTCCTTAAACATCCAAAGGGCATAACGCTACCCATTTCAAACATCAGTATGGTTTAAAATCAAATTTGACAAGGGATATTACATTGTTAAGAGTGGCTATAATTTTCCTCCAAGAAGATCAAGAGTTACAGCTCCAATGGCCTTACTAGAAACTGGTCTGGAAAACTGAGAGTCTGCCCAAAATAAAGTTCTTCATCTGGACCCTCCTCAGGGGGAGATTCTAACCATTGATAATCTTAAAAAAAATGTAGCATTCAAGGACCAACCATATATCCCCTATGCCAGAACACGGAGGAAACCATCCTTCACTTGTTTCTCTCATGTCCATTCTCTCAAAATTACTGGAAAAATATGCGTCAACCTCTTCCTGTTCATGTAGATTATGAGAAGAACATAAGTGAATTTTTTCGCTCACTGGAACTCTAGTTATCGTTTCTCTTTCATAAAGAAGAATTTTCTCAAACGTTTCAGGATCAAACTTCCTACATATTTATGCGAGCAGGTTTGGTTAGCTCGGGACAAATGCATATTCCAAAATAAAAAGACTAGATCCAAGGAGAATTATAGCCAAAGCTTGGGGCCTCTTAACAAAAATTATTCTCCCTGGAGGCAAAATCCATCTAGATCAGCAATGCCTGCAAGTGGAAGAGGTGTTATGGATTAAATTCGCCATGGATAAAACTCCACACAGCACAGTCAACCTAAAAAGAAGTCGACATGTGCTCACCATTTGGAAGATCAAGTTAAAGGACAGGGAGTTTGCAAATCGGTTAAAGGAATAAAAGTGACCCTTTCTCTTCTTCTGTGGGGCCTCCAAACATAATCCAAGAAGAGCAGGGGCAGGGGGAATCATACTTAATTTTGAAGGAAAAGAAGAAACTTCCTATGAATGGGGATTAGGCAACGATATAAACAACAGAGCGAAAGCATATGGGTTTTTCCTGGGAGATAAGATCCTCTACGACGTCGACCTCAAGAACCCCATTGTGATTGGTGACTTGTCCTTTCTCATTCAACAAATAAATGATCAAAGGCTCCAGACCCCCGAATTTCGACCTCAACCAAATTGTTATTCAAATCCATTAATATTTGAAATATCTAGAGGAGATTTCGTTCTATCACGTTCTCCGGGAAACACTGTCAAAGCAAATTGTGCCTGTCAGTGCCCTCAAGGTTAATCCAGAGTCAATGCAGAGACAAATATCCTACTTATTCCCTAAAACGACCTCTGATCACATGCAATCATGGTAATTGATATGCTATCTTCAGAACAAGAATCGACGACCCTCCAATTCGACAGTGAGTACAATCCAATTATCAATAAACCACTCTCCAAATTTCAAGCTCTAGATCTCAAAATGGATTTAAACGTCCTTGCTGGTAGATTTGCTTAGTTTGTTATGATTTAGGTGTCTGAATTGAGTGACTCAGACCCCAAAGCCATCCTTATTCTCCAATCTCGAATCTCTTTAAATAGAAACCATATCTATCCTTCCTCATTCATCCTCTCGCCGAGTGACTTTCTCCCATCCTTTCTATTCCCTGTCTCATTACCCTATCCTCCCTATATTCCTCCATGGTATCAAATTACCCATGTCAGTATCGTGCTTCCCTCAAGACCAAGTCGGAGCAATTTAAACTCTCCAAAAGCAATGGAGCGAGAATTGTCAATATGAGCATGGTCTTCTATTCTCATCAACAACCTCAATCAAAGAGACTCTCAGCAAATCTAATTATCATTGCTCCCATATTTAACACGACTTATCATCTCTGAAATATGTTGTGTATAGTCAGCACGGGCGTGTTGGAATGTTGGGATATTGTCTCTCATTCTTGGAAAGGAAGATCGCAGAATACTCAGGGTCCAACAATCGTAATGATGCCCTACCTCAGCTAAAATAATGATCCATCAACCAAGAACATCAAGGATATATTACAGTCTACAAGTTGCTCCAGCAGTTCGTGTCTTTGTAGAAGAGTCTCATGAAATGCAAAAACAATTTTTTGTTGTATCAATTTGTTAGAATATGTGCAATCAGTGCCATAGGATTCCTTGGTTTTATCCCTCTCTTTGAAATAGAAAGAAACTGCAGGCAAAGAACTCTCAAGGCTAGAAGTCAACTCCCACATGTATGAAGTAATGTACCACAAGCCTTAGCCGTCGTTTTTTAAATGAAATCAAATAACCGACATTGTTAAAAAAAAATATGGAATTGCAGTATATCAAAGATTAATTACTATAACCTTATATGGGGTTATAATATTATGTTTTAATATTAACACCAGATCAATTTTAGTTCTGTACTTTTGAGTTGCTAGTATTTTATTTGGAAGTTTTGAGTTGCTAGTATTTTATTTGGAAGTTTTTTATTAAAATCTAGAATTGAAATATCAAAGATTAATTAACATCAAAGATTAATTAACATAACCTTATATTGGGTTATAATACTAACACCATATCACCAAGGGCGTGTAAATTGTTGTTCAATTCTCAGCACTGTGAGTACAGCACTGTGAGTATTTGCTTTGGAATTTTTTTATTCAAATTTGGAATTGCAGTAATGACCATTCTCTAAAAAATGAGGGTCTTCACTAATACGTTTGATAGGGCTCGCCATGAATTCCATGAATTCCTCTTCAAGGTAATGAGAAAAATGGGTTTCCACGAAAAATTCATCCAATGGGTTGGCGTTTGTATAGGTTGACCCTTAATTGAAACTCTGATTAATGGTAGAGGCACTCGCTACTTTAAAGCTTCCAGGGGGCTTAGACAAGGATGTTCTTTGTCTCATTTCTGGTATTATCATTATGGTAGATTCTCTGAGCAAAAGGTTGGAACATGAAAGAAGTATAGGTTTCTTCCGAACACTTGATTCTCTAGTGGGATAAAAAGTATTAATCATGGCCATTTTGTGGATGATACGATCCTTTTGGGGGGAGTTTCAGTGATAATTTCTAAAAGGTATAAGAAGGTCTGAGATATATTCTTAGCAACATCTGGAGGAGCAATTAACGAAATTAAATCCCAGATATATACATGGAACATTAGTTTTGAAGATGTTCTTGGTTGCAAGGCAAGAGGACTGGACGGGCTTCAAATATTTAGGAATCCCCATCTGTTTAAAGAAAGCCTCCTCAAAGTCTTGGTATGGGAATCTTGATAAGATTAAGAGCGGAATGGAGAATTGGGGTGCTCGATGGAATCTTACTGGTAGGGAAGTCCTCTCCAAGGTTGTCCTATCTACCATCCGTTTGTTCACATTTTCAACTCTATTAGCTCCAAAAAATATCCTAAATAGAATTGGGTTATATCTAAGGAAATTTTGGTGGGAAGGAGGCAAAGTCGACTAAAAAAAATTACCTTGTAAAATGGTCTACAGTCAGGGCTCCTAAACTACATGGAGGTCTTGGCATACGAGGTCTTGAATTAATGAATATCTCAATTGGTGCTAAGATAGATTGGAAGATCAAGAATCACCCAAATCCATGGTGGGTTAAAATTCTGAAAGAAAAGTACTTCCAACAATCATCATCAAGTTCTTTCTCTAGAAAAGGCTCCCCTATTAGGAAGTTGTTGCTTTCTACCTCCTCTTTGATTAGTTCTAATCTTTTTTGGATCCCTGGGAATGGAGACAAAATCAAGATTTGGGAGGATCCCATTCTCAATCTTCCCCCTCTGAGACATGAAGAAAAGTTGAGACCGTTAATGATGTTTATGCACTTTGGACAATATTTCTCAATGGGACTTGAAAGATTTGTGGATAGGATGGAATTTGGGGATCCTCCCAATCAGTTGAAGTCCCCTAGGGAGGAATTAATTAGAAATTTGGCCAGGAGGGCCCCCATTAGTCGATTTCAACAAGATTCGTTGGGATGGAAGTATTCTAAGCATATTGTCAAGGATGCATATTTGGACAAGCTATTCCAACTTCAAATTCCTCCAAAATCCTCTCTTTGGAAAAAAAAATTGGAATCCCAATGTTATCCCTAAAGTAAAAAAAATAAATTGTTGGATGCTCCTTCACAATAAAATTTTGACTTCTGAGAATATCAAGAGGAGAGGCATCTTGGGCCCTTCACAATGTCCTATGTGCAAGAATCATGAAGAAACTATTATTCATATGATTTTGGAGTGCACATATGTCAAGGCAATATGGTCCCTTTCCCTTGGTGATATTTTCATCAGATTAAGTTGGCCTTCTAATTTGGAAACTCTATTCTTTGCTTGGCATAAATAGTATACGGGCTCCCTTCAATCCAAATCTTCCCTCAAATCCTTTTGGATATCTCTTCCTAGATATATTTGTTGTAGATATGGCTTTCTAAAAAAATTTCCATCTATGAATTAGCTCAATTCTCTGCCAAAGTCACATCGTTCAAGGGTCTCTCTCTCTCTCTCTCTCTCTCTCTCTCTCTCTATGCCTGGAAATTGTTCCCCTCTATATGGATTTTGCTTTGGACAATCTAGAGGCTCAATGGATTGCATCGCTTTCTCTTCATCCTTCTCCAATCTCGTCCCCTAAATTTGCTCTTCATAAATGGAAATTGAGGTTATCTTGGGAAGAATTGGATGATTGGAAAACGCATCAACAAAAATGGATTCTTCATTTTGAAGGGGCTTCAAAGAAGAATCCAGGGGTGGCAAGAGGGGTAATTAATTCTTATGGAATTAAGGAAACGATATATGCTTGGGGATTGGGTAAGAAGACCAACAACCAAGCTGAAATGTATGGTATTCTCCATGGATTATGTATTTCTAAGAAGAAATCTATTACGAATATCATTATTCTCGGGGACTCATTGGTAACCATCCAGTACATTTTAAAATAAGTCACTCTGAAGGATAACTCCCTTCCCCAGATCATTTATAGAATTAAAGGATTAATGAAGGAATTTCAGTCAAGTGAAGCTTACCACATTCTCGAGAACAGTAACACTAATGTTGATAATGAAACTAACAAAGCGTGCTTTTTGGAAGAAGGTAGACTGGATATTATTGACAGGATAAGTTTCCATCATATTCCCTAAGTTCGTGATCTTAATGTTTGAAATCTGTGTTTTTATTTTCCCTATTCGCAATCGTTGTTTGGAAATCATTGATTTTTCCTTATTCCTCCCCCCTTCCCCCTTCTCCTCTTACCCCTTCCCCTATTCACTCTCGCCCTTCTCTTCCTTGCCTTGTTCAGTCCCCCTCTCGCGTGGTGGCGTCCTCCCTCCACGATTTAATCATCTCTTCATATGGTTTTGCTTAATCTCTTCCTTCAAGAAATCTAGGTTTGTGGCTTCAAGTTATATTTGCAGGTTTGAAGGCGACATTAATACATAAATTTTGCAATTCGTACGTCTCAGAGATCGTTGTGAGGTTAAATGGGCAATTCCTTATCCTTAGGTCACCATATGATTTTTTATGCATTGAAAATTCATTATTTCCTGCAAAGGGTGGTGGCATTTTGGTCTCTTTCCTTTGTTTTGGTCAGCTTCTTTTGTTCTTGCTTTGCTCTCTGTGCAATCTTCTTAAAGATGTTCTCTTGTTAAAATTGGCAACTAGGGCCAAATTCCACTTTGGACGGCTCATTTGATGAAGATGATGATTGCATTGAATTCCTCTTTTTGAGATGACCAAAATTGATCTCAAGATCACCTAATTTGGACACGCAAAAGAGTGTTTTTGAATTTATGCCCACATATGTGCAAATTGTTCAGGTCGGCCACATCATCATGTAAGCTCATGAAGCCCAATAGAATGTCTCTTAACCCTCAACAACTTGTATAAATACAAGTGTTGTCTCACCTCATTTGGCATCATCATCACTCACACATTCTTCTCTCTCCTCTCATTGGTTCGTATAGCTATTGGGCATATTCTCTCACTCACACGTGTGGCAAAGGAGGATGAATTTCAAACAGAATTATAGTGCAAAAAAATTCAGATTTTCCTACAGTTTGACCAATGTTGACTTTGACTTTCCAGACAGATTTTGACTTCAATTTTCTTGGCATAATTATGTTTGGGCAGGTTGTACACCTTGGCACAAAAAACGAGGCATTCTGGGAACTTTGACTGCAACATAAAATTCTAATTTCACTGCAGACTTCAAGGCAGAAGTTTGACCAAGTTTGGTTGCTAACTTTAGCACTGTTTTGGGTTGATTTTGACGTCTTGTTCGGGCCGAGTTTGATTCGATTTCACTGAGATTCAAAGGAAACATTTTGTTGTTGTTTTGATCATCGTTGACTTTCTGGTTAGGGATGAATTTGACTACAATTCACTGCAGATTTGTCAAGACTTTTTTACCTTGATTTGGCAAGTCAACTTTAACTTTTTGTACTCTCTCTCTTCGCTAAACATTTGATATAATAATAAGAAGAATTGATCAAAGGGTTTTACCCACATTAGAATTTTTCCCTGGCATCCACCAAATCTGGTGTTCTTTTGTCTTGGCTTGTCCTCTATGTTTTGTTTCATGTTCTATCAACTTTTACTATCAAAGTGATTAATGGTTAAAGTGATTGTTATTGGAAACTAAATTGTAAATTATCATTGGGATGCTAAAGTACATTGAAGTAATTGTGTTAATGATAGAAAGTACCATTGTTATCAAAATTTAACACCTCTTCTTCAAACTCCTCTTCCAAAGACTTCCCTTGCTCTAAATGTTTGTTAGTGCATGAGAATTTATAGAAGGTTGTGAAGTACCTCCAATTGGAAGCTAGTCAAATGTGTCAAGTTCAGATTGAGCAAGAGGATCAGTGTCTGGCTCTACAACAGAAAATTGCAAGGTTGACTTATGAAATTGACGCCCTTCATTTGATTATTTTGGACCTTCAGTTCGCAAGGGTCTCCCCCAACATGCAGGGTCATACTAAGGACTAGGTCACCAAGCTAGAAATTGATCTCAATATTCCAGCTTCTGAGACAAATTAGCTAATTATAATGTTTTGTCTCCAAATTTCTTCAAGTTTATGGTTTTATGGCTTCTCAACCTCAATGTCCTATAGTTTAGATTGGAAATTTTGTTAAGCCCCTGTTGTAAAGGCTCTTATAGGCTTTTGACTTCATATAGCAGTGTCAACGTTTATAGACTATATCAGTGTCAACTCTTGCCATAATGTAATAGTGTAAATGTTTAAAAATTGTATTAGTGTTGAATCTCAGTATATGTCTGTCATAGGTATGTAGTTTGGGTCTATTGATAAAGAGGGATCTTGAATCGATGTACTTCCCAAGTACTTGTTGCAACTGGGCACAGTGTTTATCTAATATTTACTCATTTTTGTTTTTAAAAAAATAGGGTCTTTTTGCCTATGGTTTTCCTCACATGTCCACTTCACTTCTCAAGTTTTATTTATGCGTTTTAAATTTTGTAAATAACGTAAATGAATTTTTTCTCCGAGTTTCCAGTAAATCTTGTAAATAACGTAAATATTATTTTGTTTCTTGGAGTTTCTCAAGGCGAGCGTGAAGATATATTTTTCTCAACATAGAGTTTTAAGTACTAGTTTTCTCCTTCACATGGTATATTTTCTTATTTAACCTCTAAATTATATGCACGAGAGATATTTTTTTTATATATAGAGGCAAATCAAGGCTTATGTGGATTAGGGCTCTTAGGAGTAATATTTGACATTGTTTATACATGCTTTTGAAGTAAAATATGTTGAAGGTTTCAAATAACAAACTTTGTCAAAAATAAGTTATTATGTGCAATCACATTGGCTTCACTTAGTTGTGTAAGATCTTTCTGGCGGTCAAATAAATCATTTTTTTAGAATATCGTTGAGACTCGATTAATTGCTTCTAAAACGAAATCTAGGTCAATAGAGAGTGGGTCAATGGAAAGTGTTGTAGAAGGTGTAGTCCATTCCCTGTTTTAGTGTTGGTAGTGATTTATCGTGGCTCTAGATTTGGGCATTATCTTTGTATTAATATTATGTTTATATCATGTTATAATATTACGTTAAATTGATATTGTTAAAAAATGCAACAAAAAAATCTCAATTTGATTTTGTTTTGATTAAATTGAGAAAATTCGAATTTCCACATCGGTGGACAACTTGGATGATGTTAACTTGTGTGACATGGCTTCTGTCACCCAGTTTACTCAGTAAATTCGAGTTAGAGGAGTTAAGTTCAGTTTTGCATGTGTGATTGCTAATTTGTAGCAATCAAGGCCAGTGATCTCAGGTTGTTTTCAGTTGAACTAGTTCCAATTGTTGGAGGAACTAGTGGAGGGTCAAATTGTGCAGTGGGACTTCAGTGAAACTCAGTGATTATTTAGTCCATTGATCAATCAACCCAAAATAGCTAGTGCATGCAGAGAATTTGAGTTACCCAGTGGAGGTGAAGATTCCAAGGTAGTGTAACATCAGTTATAAACTAGTCTTGAGTGTACAAGTGTTGCATGCAATCAGAGGTTCAGCCTAAGGGAATTACGCAATTGAATTACGAAAATTTCCTATATAATAGGGACTAATTCCTCAAGGAACAACGTAAGGAAATAGGAGCTCAAGCCAGATGAAAATTTGACTAAGTCTAAGCCAAAGGCCTTCAATGAGCAGGGAGATACGTTGTGCACTTGCAAGGTGAGCTCAGTTGAGCAAAGCAGTTGTAATACATCTTTATTTCAATTTATTAATGCAAGAGACATTAGGGTTTTTAGTAGATTGTTTTTCCCAGATAAAAATACTTGTTGCATGTGTGTTATTGTTCTTACATGTCTTAATTTTTTTGTTCTAAATTGTGAATTAGTGTCCATAGAGTAGTAGTGTAGCTATGTGTCTTGTTATTTTGATTAAAACTTCATGAGCAGTTGCAAATCTACGACCTAATTTCTATATAGTGTCAGAGTTGGATTCACATTAGAGCAGGAAATTCGAATCAAAGGTTTGAATTTGAAAATCAGCGTAGCAGGATTTTTTTAGGGTTGCGAAGATGCCCTTCAATGGAATAAGGCTAGAGAATGTGTTGGAAGGCACCACTAATTTTGTTGCATGGAAGGACCCCATGGAGGCCATATTGGATGACAATGGATTGCTAGAATACATCAAGACAAATGTTGCAAAACCTCAAGCATTTGATGCTCAGAACCTTGCTTAGTAAAAGAAAGATATAGCCAAGGCGAGGAGAATCATCTTGGAGGGAATATGGTATCATATTGTCTCAAATCTCCATGGAAAATAAACTTTGTTCACAATGTGGAAAGCACTGACATAATTGTTTGAGAATAGTGGTGACCACAGGAAGTTGGCACTCAAGGACAAACTTTGAAGTATCAAGATGTAGAAGAATGACACAATTCCGCAATGTTTGAGCAAGTTTACACAATGTCATGATGAACTTGACGAGGTCAGTGTTAATGTCCTTGAAGAAGACTTGGTAACCTTAGCCCTTCTGGGCCTTCCCAAGAGTTGGCATAGCTATCAAGATTTAGTGAATAGGAGGAAGAAACTACCGAGTTTGGAGCGCTTATGGTTCAACTTGGTACAAGAAGAAATAAGGCAAAATATCAGAGATGGTACGTCATCCAAAGGTGAGGATGAAGAAAATTTTGCATTGGTTGAAAGGCAAAAAAGGGAAAAATGGAAAAAATCTCAATCCAAACCAGGTGAAGCTTTGGCTTCACAGTTCGAGCTTGACTTTACACTCATTGCATGCATGGTCAGCGCAGTGATAGGGAGCGTGTGGTACTTGGACTCAAGTGCATCATTTCACATGACAAGCAATAGATATTTTTTCAGTGACCTAGAAGAAAAAGATTTGCAAATGCACATCGAGATGGGGGATGACAAAAGCTATAGCGTGACCAGGATTGGTGCAGTCACTTTTCAGAGTGAGTCGGGCTCCCCCCCTCAGGCTCAAGGATGTCATCTTTGTTCCAGGCCTAAAGAAAAATCTCGTCTTTGTTGCAGTTTTGGAAGACCGTGGTTATGATGTGATCTTCAGCAAAGGAAAGGCATTCTTGAGACACCTAGCCACGGGAAAAGTGAAGCAAATTGGGGTTCGTGTGAAAAACTTGTACAAGCTAGATGTGGAGGATTGTAATGTGTTGGGCACAAAGACAGAGAAGGCGCAAAGCCACGACGTTGGTGAACTTTGGCATAGAAGACTCGACCATTTGCATCATTATGCTTTGAAGATCATGCCGCTGATAACCACATTGCCTCCCCAAAGGAGCACTTGAGCAGCAGAATGTATGTAAATGATGTACTTTAGGGAAGTAGACAAAATCCACATTCCATGATTGGGACATCGAAACACATGCAATCCTTGAAAGGATCCACTCTTATGTCTGTGGACCTTTCTCGACAGCGTCCATAGCCAGTGACAAGTATTTTGTCATTTTTATTGATGACTTCTCACGTAAGTGTTGGATCTTCTTCATGCGGAAGAAGGACGAGACATTCTCCAAGTTCGTAGAATCCAAGGCACTGGTTGAGAAAAACGGGCAAGAAGGTGAAGGCTCACTGTAGCGATGATGGAAGTGAGCATGTGGCAAATGAATTTAAATTTTTTTTGTGCAAAGAAGGCATTCGACGAAAGTTGACAACACCCCACAAACCACATCAGAATGGGGTGGCTAAGAGGAAGAACCGCAACATTGTGGGAGCAGTGAGGGCAATGTTGCATGATCAAGGCCTACCTCTGCATTTGTGGGCTGAGGCCTGCAACACAATAGTCTATTTGCAGAATTGGATTCCTTATCAGATTCTTGGCATGATTACACCGAAAGAGGCTTTCTCAGGGAGAAAGTCAGATGTGTCGCACTTCAGGGTTTTTGGAGCCTCTGTTCACTGTCATGTCCCCAAAGAATCAAGGAAGAAGCTAGAGTCAACAGCAAAATTGGGGGTATTTGTGGGTTACACAAAAACTCCCCACAAAATCGTGTGTACTTGCCATCCCTCAGAATGGCAGTGGTGCAAAGGGATGTAAAATTTGATGAGGAGAATGCGGTGCTCTCTTGAGAGGGAGCTTCATATCCCACCATAAGAGGAGCTTTTAGCTCTAAAGGAGGGACCTCAAGAAGTTGTGGAGCAGCCACAAATTGAGGAGCAGAGAGTGGAGCTAAGCACTCAAGCATAACCATCCAGAGAAGGCGGGAAAATGACCAAGGAAGTTGAAAGACTTATGCAGGATGCGAAGGAGAATGTGAACGCTCCTTCAAATCAACACAGGTAGAGAACGTCCCCAGATCAATACACTGGCTACATGGCTCTAATGATTGACCTTGTAGAAACTGAACCATCATCTTTTGAGGAAGCAACAGAGCAACTTGTATGTGTTGATGCAATGATGGAGGAATACAAATCCATTGTAAATAATAGTGTTTGGGAAGTGGTCCCGAGACCAACAAACAAATCAGTTGTGCGTTCAAGGAGGATCTTCAAGGTGAAGCATGCAGCAAACGGAAGCATAGAAAAATGCAAGGCCGGATCTGTGGCCAAAGAGTACTCTCAAGTTGAGGGGATTGTCTAGGAGGAGACCTTTGCTCCTGTAGCAAGGTACTCATCCATCATATTAATTCTTGCTCTCGCTGCACAAATGGGCTGGAAGATCCACCAGAGGGATGTACAAAACAACATTCCGCAATGGAGTTATTGAGGAGGAGGTGTATATCAAGCAACCAAAAGGCTTCGAGACTTTTGATCGGGAGTCTCATGTGTGCAAACTCTAAGCGTGTTGTACGGTCTCAAGCAAGCACCTCGTGCTTGGTACACCAAGATCGGTAGCTATCTCACTGGTTTGGGCTTCACCAAAAGTGAAACAGATGCAAACCTCTATCATAACTTGGTAGAAGGTAAATTGTTGATTATTGTCTTATATGTTGATGACTTGATTTTCACTGGTGAAGAGCAGTTGACCAGAAACAGATGCAAACCTCTATCATATCTTGGTAGAAGGTAAATTGTTGATTATTGTCTTATATGTTGATGACTTGATTTTAACTGGTAATGAGCAGTGGATCAGAAACAGATGCAAACCTCTATCATATCTTGGTAGAAGGTAAATTGTTGATTATTGTCTTACATGTTGATGACTTGATTTCAACTGATGATGAGCAGTTGATCAGAAACAGATGCAAACCTCTATCATATCTTGGTAGGAGGTAAATTGTTGATTATTGTCTTACATGTTGATGACTTGATTTCAACTGATGATGAGCAGTTGATCGAATCTTGCAAGGAGGACTTTGCAAGACAGCTTGAAATGAAGGACATGGGTCTCATGAACTACTTCCTCAAATTGGAAGTATGGCAACGTAATGGGGAATTGTTTGTGTCTCAGGGCAAGTATGCCAATGAGATACTTCAGAGATTCTACATGGACAGTTGCAAGCTCATGGAGACACCTCTAGCAACCAACTGGAGGAAAGAGGATGTTACTTCAGGTGAAGAAGTGGATGTTATTGTTTACCGATAGTTGGTGGGTTCAATAATGTATATTGTTAACACACGACCAAATATGTGCTATGTAGTTAACTAGCTGAGTTAAACTATGGTTAGGCCAACCAAGTTATTTTGGAAGGCAACTAAGCATGTTCTACAGTACCTCAAAGGCACTACCCAGTTTGGACTATGGTACTGACGGACAAAGGGAGTGAAGTTATATGGCTTCACAGATGCAGATTGGACGAGGAGTCCATCAGACCAAAAGAGTACATTAGGTAGAATTTTCAATGTTGGGTCCACAACGATTTCCTAATACACGAGGAAGCAAATATTTGTGGCACTCAACTCGGCAAAAGCAGAATACATGGTTGTCAGTGAAGCAACATGGGCGATTTGGATGAGAAAGATATTTGTTGAATTGCTTGGTCATATGATGGATTCAACTGTGACCTAGTGTGATAATCAAAGTCGCATCAAACTCTCTAACAATCTTGCTTTTCACGATCGATCCAAGCATATAGATATATGGTATCACCATTTACGAGATTATTTGTAGAGGCGGCTAATGTTGTTGCGGTACATTTCGACAAAAAAACAAGATGTTGATATTTTGACAAAGGCCTTGTCAAAAGGGAAGTTTGAGTTCCACAAGTGCAAAATAGGGGGGATTGATAATCCCTTTCTTGTTGAGAAGGAATGTTGAAGAATGCAGCGATAAATTCTCAATTTGATTTTTCCTTGATTAATTGAGAAAAATAAAATTTCCACATCAACAAATAACTTGATGATATTAACTTGTGTGACATGGCTTATGTCACCCAGTTTACTCAGTAAATTCGAGTTGGAGTTCAAGTTCAATTCTACATGTGTGATAAATAATTTGTAGCAATCAAAGTCAGTTATCTCAAGTTGTTTTCAGTTAAAGTAGTTCCAACTGTTGGAGGAACTAATGGAGGGTCAAGTTGTGCAATGAGACTTCATTCATACTCAGTGATCATCCAATTAACTGATCAATCAACCCAAAATACCTAATATGTGTAGAGATTTTGAGTTACCTAGTTGAGGTGGAGATTCCAAAGAAGTGTAACATTAGTTGTAGACTAATCTTGAGTATAAAAATATTGCATGCAGTGATGATCAGCCTAAAGGAATTGTGCAATTCAATTAAGGGAATTTCCCAAATAATAGGGGTTAATTCTTCAAGGAACATCGCAAGGAAATAGGAGCTCAAGCAAAAGGAAAATTTTACCGAGTTTGTGTCAGAAGCCTTCAGTGAGCAGGGAGATAGGTTATCCACTTGCAAGGTGAATTCAATTGAGCAAAGCAATTGTAATACATCTATATTTCATTTGATTAATGCATGAGGCATTAAGGTTTTTAACAGATTGCTTTCCAAGGAAAAAATACTTGTTGCATGTGTGTTATTCCTTCTTGCATGTCTAAAATTTTTTGTTCTAAATTGCAATAGTGTATATATGTATTGTAATTTTGATTAAAACTTCATGAACAATTGCAAATATACAACCTAATTTCTATATTATATAATAATATTAATTTAATATATATTATAGGTTATAATACATTAAATTTAATATATATTAATAAGTTGAAGTTTAAAAAAATTATTATAATGTTAAGTTTAATATATATTATAATGAATATATTAGGGTGAAAAACTTCAATAGTATATGCGGTTTAATATTATTATTAAATCTAATATTTATATTAAAGGTTTAATTATAGAGTAGTTTGGTGACAATTACAACCAAATCCACTCAAAGAAAGGAATCACTCTATGAAAGTTCAACCACTAAGCCTAGCTTAACCCCCAAAAGTGTCAAAACAATTGAACCCATAACCTCTCAATAGCAAAAGTGCTTTAACAAAGCACAGGACTTCAATCAATTAAGTAAACACTAAGTACTAGATTATTTATTAAATTTAATATTTTAAGTTGAATATAATATTGAATTTTAATATTTGGGAATTAATGACATCAACTACAATCTCCTCTCCTATTGAGCTAACACTAAGTACTAGATTATTTATAATAAATATTATTATTGAGTATGAATATAATATTAAATTTAATATTTTGGGATTAATGGCATCAACTACAAGCTCCTCTCCTCTCCCTATCTCCCAAGTCATTGAAAGCGGTTTAAGGTGTTTGGGGTTTATTCCCTTTAAACTCTCCATTTGCTTTACAAACATGTATGGGTTTGGGTCCAAAAAGACTTACCTAGGATAAATTTCCCCTATATTGCTTGAAGGTCTTGCATGAAGGTCAAAGTGTTACGAAGGTGAGGGTTGGGTCCAAAAAACTTACCAAGGATCAATTTTCCCTATATTGTATGAAAGTCAAGGTGTTACCAAGGTCGAGTCTCTAGGGTTTTCACAAAATGTGCCCCAACTTTTTGGTGGATTTTCACTCCCCTCACAAAATGTGCCCTAGTAGTTAAGGTTTTTGTGGATTTTCACTCCCCTCACAAAATGTGCACAAAATGTGCCCTACTAGTTAGATTTTTGGTCAGGCGAATGTGGACAAATTTTAGTTAGTTACAAGTAGCTTCCTAAACTTCTCCTTCAATGTGAACAAATTTCAATTGGTTACAAGTAGCTTCCTAAACTTCTCCTTCAATGTGGACAAATTTAAGTGGGTTACAAGTAGCTTCTTAAGCTCCTCCTTCAATAAAATCGGTATTGAGGCCGCCCAAGCAATCAGACTCACATGCAAAGATGACAAAGTCAAAGGGAACCACATTAGAGAGGGTTCCATTGCTGAAAAGGAGATCCAAAATGAGGGCCTCATATTGAAAAAAGATAGGTTCTCGTAAAAAGAAAAGAACCCCTTGCGCAAAGCTAAAATTATTGTCTAGGTGAGAATGTGCACATGAATCAGGTCACAACTATGCAATAAAAAACACTAATTGGTCGCAAATTTAAAACACTCATTTTTCTTCTTTCAAGGGGTTGTATTCAAATTGATTTCCTCGCCTCCATTTGTCAAGGTGTCTAGAGCATACTCCCCTCCCCTCCAGTAATCTTTAAGTTCTAGACCACTCCCCTCATTTTGACCTGAAATAGGAGCAATTAGACATGGTCGCAATTCGGGTTTGTCTACCAAGGCTGCCCCCAAGCCAATGGAAGTCAAAGATTTTCAAAGATGTGGGCAATATTTTGGGCTCATATTTGGACGCAGATTTCTCCTATATGCAGACGACGGACAAATCTACGCCTAGAATTTTGTTAAACACTGATCATCGCAATGGGCTATCCAAAATCTTGGACCTTATATTATTTATTTATCATTATTATATTAAAATATATTTTGAATGTGTAATATTACGAAGACTTAAAGCTTTACTCTATATTTTATGAGAAATTTGGTTATTGAAAAATAAAAATAAAAATCCGGGGGCCATAGATCCAATTAGAACTGAATTCCTTGAACTAGCTTCTCCTGTAATTAGAATCAAAAGCCACATCTATTCGAGGAAAAAAAACAACAGATACTGGTTGAGGTCAATATAGATTTCACAAAAGCATTAAAGGTACTGCATGAGGTCAAGTTTCTTTTATGGAGTCTATGAAGGCTCTCCTGAATGTGTGAAGCTGAAGCCATATTCTTCTTAGATCACTCCCATTGCTTCTAACTAAAAAGAGACCCAATGAAGCTTCTCCCAGAAGGTGGGAGGGCGGGGTAGACATATTCTTTTTATATCACTCTCATTTTTCTGGTCGAGAATAAATAATAGAGCAGGACTGCAACAATTAACAAATAATAAGGTTGAATTTGGCTGAGAATAATTAATGAAACAGGACTGGAACGCGACCCTGTGAAGATTCTCGTTCTCCCAGAATGCGTAGGGCTGGAGCCATATTCTTTTTAGATCACTGATTTTTCTGGTTGAGATAATTGATCAGGACTAGAACAAATAAGATTGAATTTGGCTGAGAATAAATAATAAAACAGGACTGGAACAAGTCAAAAGCTGAATTTGATACAAATAACACCTAACAAAAATAGTCAACATCTGCAAGTTAATTGAAGATGCTAAGTTGTTGAATTCTGTATGGTATCTTATAGAATTTAAATCATGTGTTCCTGAATGTGTTGGAATTCAACTTCACATCTAGATTGAATTCAACTTTACTTCTAGTGATTTCGCCTTTGTTTTATTGGCACTAGCATGACCAGCAATATATAAAACAAGGCAAAAATATGTTAGTTGAAAACCATACAACAACCAACCACTAAAACAATTAAAAAAACTGCCATATTTTCCACAAATTTCCCACAATCTATTTCGAACATTCTCCCAAAGCCTCCCACTTATGCTGTGCACCCACCCTTGAAATCGTAACCCCGAACACACATATTTCATTCCTTCAAATCGAGAAATTTATCAAAATAAAATATACAAGATCAGCTGCAAAATATGTAAACATTGTAACAAAATCACCCTGAGCTTGACATGAGCATAACAATGCCAGCACAACCACTACCAAACTCGTGGCTGTTTGGACTAGACATGGAGCAGGCATCTTAGTTGACATTCGCAACTAGATTTGAAGGCAAAAATGGTGCCTTTGTTTTACAACACAGAAAACCACCATGCCCTTTTCAAAGGTTGAATATCAGCACCCATTATATAACCGGAGCAACTGAAAACTGGGCCCAATAAAAAGTGAAACTGTTTGTTTCGAATTCTATCAGAAAGTTCAAAATCAGAAAACAGAAAAACACACAGAAAACCAGCGAAAATCCACCTATCAATATGGATACTTGCCCAAAATACCAAAACAGGGTGTTTCAGCAGAAGACCCACGATAAATACGAAGAATTAAACTAAGAGAGCCAGGGGGATCAGAATCGACTGGCTTGAGCTCCGAAGAGCAGAAAGCAGTAGTTAGAATCATTGTCGATCATATGGGGAAAGTTATATCATCATTTCCCCCTACTCTTCTCTCTCTATTAACCCTCATTTTAATGTTACAAACACAGGAAAACAAAAAACCGAACACAGGAAAACAAAAACAGAACACCTGAAAACAAAAACAAAACACCTTACTGTCTACGCACCATATCTCCTTATCCTATAAGGAAGCACATAGCAGTAATCCTACCGCTTAACTTGCAAATATGCACCTCCACACGTTGCTCCCCTTCTCTTTTCTCCTGCCTTGGGCCCTATATATCCTAAGGCTAAGGTATTGAAAGGAAGCCCAAACCCTGATAAACCCTTCCCTTCTCTTTTCTCGGGCCACCTATATCCGAAGGCTGGTATGGAAGGCACCATCCACTTCTTTTTTCTGGGGTTCTATATACCCGAGCGTTAGGGTATGGAAGGGAAGCCCATACACTAATAAACCATTCCCTACTCTCTTCTGCTGCATTGGGCCCTATATATTAGAAGTGTGTAAGGCGCTAGGGTATGGAAGGGAAGCCCATACACTGATAAACCATTCCCTACTCTCTTCTGCTGCATTGGGCCCTATATATTAGAAGTGTGTCAGGCGCTAGGGTATGGAAGGGAAGCCCATACCCTGATAAATCACATTACAGTCTCCTCTCGCGTCCGCTCAAAAACAAAACCCTAAAATTTCTTGTCCAATTCTCTTCTCGCGTCCACTAAAAACACCCTAAAATTTCTTCACCTCACTTAAGGCTTCAGTGTAGACTAGGGTATGGGAGGGAGGCCCAAACGATAAGCTACATTAAATTCTCCTCTCGCGTCCGTGGGAAAAAATCCTAAAATCTCCTAATTTGTTCAATGCTCGTTGCAATTTTATTTATTTTAATTTCAAATCTATCAAAGTCTCTTAGCTACATTAAATTCTCTTCTCACGTCTGTTTGAAAAAATCTTAAAATCTCCTAATTTGTCCAATGCTAGTTGTAATTTTATTTATTTTAATTTCAAATCTATCAAAGTCTCTTGATTTAAGATCAAATTTTTTGAGATACAAAAAAATTGAGTGCAAAACTTGAGGGAAAATTTACACCTTGAGAGATTTGATCACTTTCAGAGCTTAATACATCAGGAATTAAAATACATCTAGACTAATTTTATTATTAACAATTAATAATTATAATTATTGATTCTATATTTTTAGTTTAACTTTTATTTTTATACAATTTGATAGGTTGAAAATGTAATTTCATTTTTGTTTATAAAGTGTCCATGTGTAAATAATAATGACGGTGTAAGAGGTTAGTTAAACTAGTGGTCAACAACGTTGGAGATTTTTTATATTAGCTACATTAAATTCTCCTCTCGCCTCCGTTGGAAAAAATCCTAAAATCTCCTAATTTGTTTAATGTTCGTTGTAATTTTATTTATTTTAATTTCAAATCTATCAAAGTCTCTTGATTTAAAAGATCAAATTTTTTTAGGTAAAAAAAAAATTGAGTGCAAAACTTGAGGGGAAGTTTACACCTTGAGAGATTTGATCACTTTCAGAGCTTAATACATCAGGAATTAAAATACATCTAGACTAATTTTATTATTAACAATTAATAATTATAATTATTGATTCTATATTTTTAGTTTAACTTTTATTTTTATACAATTTGATAGGTTGAAAATGTAATTTCATTTTTGTTTATAAAGTGTCCATGTGTAAATAATAATGACGGTGTAAGAGGTTAGTTAAACTAGTGGTCAACAACGTTGGAGATTTTTTACTTTTATGTGTATCTATATTTTAAATTTTTAGGTAGGTGTATTAATTGAGGTTTACTAAGAATGTTATTCACAACTTCACGGAATTTTTTTTAAATGAAATATATTTATTTTAAAATAGTTTATCAATATAAAATATGTATTTTTATTTTTTTTGCAACTTAGCTATAACTCTTAAGCATGGTTTAAGATCAAGAATGTCAAATATTTTACTCTTGATGCTCTATGAAATTAGTGAATTAATCTCAAGTTTAGAAGAGACTTTTAACTTGATTATCCCTCGTGACTAAGAAAGCTTACATCCTTGGTTAGGGTTTTATCATTCTACATCAAAGCCTCCACCATGAATGAGGAGAGAAAAGCTTCATAAGAAAGAGGAAGGTGCAAGGCACAAAGGTTGCAAATGTTCAACCAACCTTTAGATATGAAGGTGGGGATGTACTTATTCCTCTTACCTAATGTGGGGTTCTATCCTTCCCAAACCTGTCTTTATTTATGTTGGATAAATGGAGTATGATGAACAAAACATTTTATTTAACTTAATCTAAGGAAGGTCTAGCCGCAATGAATCATTAAGCTTGATTTGGACTTGGGGACCTTATAGTATCTCACTTAAATTGTTGGATTTATGACCTTCAATAATGAACATGAATATACAATAAATATCAAATAATTAATAAAAATAATAATAAGTGAAGTGGAACATCTTAATTAAAGGACATGACCCAACAAAGGGATATGACTAATCAACGATCGTGATTAGTCATTCTTTAAAAGTATATTTCACATCACATTGAAAACATTTTTTCATCTATCTCATACCTTGTTAATTATATATACTTATCCTATATGGATTCTAATATATTATGCTTCTTATGTTGGATATTCCTTAGTAAGTGAATTGTTGTTCATTCAATTTGGTATCAAAGCCATGTTCTAGATTCTATCTTTCACTACTCTTTCTTATCACACCATGTCTACTTTTCCTTTTGGCCACGCTCATTTTACCAAAGAAAGCCAAAGTTTCTTTGATCCCTAGGTATTTTACCACTTACAAACCCTTGCCCATTTTAAAAACAAAAACATTCAAATTTTGTTGAAGAAGAAAAATAGGACCAAAAAAAATGTTAAAGAAATAACACCTATCATTGAGAAAAAATGTAATTGTTATAGAGATAAATAACATTACCTAGGAAATTGAAATCATCTAAGTAATAAAAATTATAGGCTACTTGAGGTGAAGCTTGTAATTGAAACCTTAGGGCAACCTATGAAATCCTAGCTTGACTTGGCTCAATGTGATTGATGAGGGGGGCACAAAGCCCCCCTAATGAGGAAACCTAAGCATACTAAGCAATCATCTCGAATTTAGTCAGAAACTCAAATATGTAGCCTATTTGCTTTGTGAAGAGACATGCTGAAATCATGTAAGCTAAGTTATAGCCCTAAATCTCTAGGCATGAAGCCCTCACCTTTGCTAAAAGAGGCATGGTTGAACAATTCATAGTGATCTAACCTTCCCCAAAGATTATTGCATTTTGGATTAAAAAAGCATAGAAACCCTTCATCAAGGGAAACTTCACCATTTTCTCTATGGAGAGGGTTTTATGCCTTTCTATTTGAATCAAAGGAAGATTGAGACTCAATTTTTTGAAGTGGACCATATTTTTTGGGAGACAAAAGCATGTACCTAGACAGATGGTTACGAAAACACAATCTAGAAAGTGATATTCCATTTGCTAGTGTGGTCCATGTGTGGCTTCCACACTTACCTATCCATTGTTGGAATGTTAGAAACACCCTTGGGAAATACATAGATAAGGTAGAACCAATGGGGAACTTATCTTCATGTGCGAGGATTTGTGTTGAGATAAAACTAGAAAAAAAGGGCTTCCTGAAGTGGTGTCGATATCTTTAGATATTTGTAAGTACATTTAGCAGCTAAAATATGAACAAATCCCTTTCATGTAAATCTTGCCAGAAATGGGAATTTCATCAAAAATTATAAGAAGATGGAAGATCAATAGCCCTCAGTCGCCATAAAAGATAAATAATGGATTTAAGTCAATTATAAATCAACATCCAACATAAATATGAGAACAAGATACCATGCCATGGCAAGGAATGTTTCATATTCAAATGCGAGTAAAAATCAAGGGGGTGTTTCCAAAGGGCCATGAACAAGCTAGTCCAAAGAACCTTCGACATCCAAGAAAGTTGGCACTATTTTGGTGAACAATAGCTTCAATTCCCTCACACATAAAGGTCAAGAATAATCTAAAGAGACACAACCGAACCCTTCACAATGGTCGAAAGGAAATCCAATCATGGGGGGGTCCCCCTTAGTCCAAATTTCAAGGGAATGAATTCAAGACAAAATGGAAAATATTAATTGGAAAGACGTCGAGAATAAAGGAAAAGGAAATAATCGGATCATGGAAAAAGGGAAACCCTCTCTGGGCATGGAAGTGGAAAATTATAAGGATGTTGAAATTGCCTTCTTGGATCACGCAATTCAAGAGATGGAGATGGTTGGTTTAGTTGAAGAAGAAAAAGAAGGCAATGAATCAAAGGAACAACTCACACGCAAATATCGGAGGACAGTAGCTAAAAATCTAATGGAAGAGCAAGTGAACAAATATATTATGTTGGGATCTTAGCAAACCATAAAACGAATGATGGGACAAGGGCTTAAAATATTAAAAGCATATGGAAGGCAAGGGCCTCCAAATGGGGGATCCTCCAAAATAGACCAAATAATGATTTTACTCTCCTAGAATTGCAGGGGTCTATGAAACAGAACAAAAATCATTGTAGTTAAAGATATTATAAAGCTCAAAGTGCCCACAATTCTCTTAATCTAGGATACTAAAATGAAATCCTCAAAGGATACAAGAACAGGGTATTTACAACTATCAAGGCAATGTTAAGGAATAGTACGAGATTTTGAAGGTGCATCGAGAGTACTCTTACACACTATGGAACACTCAAGAGGTAAGATTAGAGCTATATTTTCAAACTAAAATAGATTTTTATCAAATTTAAAGTCTTACAAACAAGCCAATATATAATTATGTTCAATTTCTATATACCTATAAGTTGTATGGACAAGGAGATATGTTGGAGATATCTTCAAAAGCTAAAAAATATTGTTTGTTTCAAATTGCATTATAATTGGGGACTTTAATGTCACCTTACATGACTCAAAGAAAAGTGGAGGAAGTCTTGTTCAAGACCCCTTCAAAGAAAAGTTGGAATACATGATCAAGAACAAAGATATTTTGGACATCAACCCCATCAAAGGAAAGTTTATGTGGACCAACAAAATATCCAAATTGGGACATATTATAGCTAGATTAGATAAATTTATAATTAAAAGGAACCTTATGTTGTAGGATTGGGTCTTCGAGTAAACAATGTTAAGTTCAATCCCTTCAAATCATAAGCTTGTCTCATTACATTTTTAGACTCATAGATTTTGCTCCACTACCATTCAAGATTAATCTATTATGGCTTAACTCTCATCACACCATTAATAGAGTTAGACAAAATTGGAACACTTTGGTTCTTAACACCCCTATGTGCATATGGGAGCAAAATATTAAATCGGTCAAAAGGGGCTTAAAGAATGGACCAAATAATCCTTCCCCTTGCCTCATGTCGAAAAGGAAAAATTCTAATCCAAGCTAGAAGAGATAGAAAACAAGATGGAAAAGGTTGAAATCACTCAATATATTATGGACGAAGAGGTGCTTTTGCAAAAACAATCTCATATATTAAGAAAAGAGGAGGATTGCTAGCAATTCAAATCTCATATCCTTTAGCTTAAAGTCATAGACATAAACACAAGCCTCTTTCCTAAATAGGAAAAATCCCACCTCTCAAGGAATAATGTGAAATAGATTATAATGGAAGATGGATCCCAAATCTCCGATTAGTGGGCTATAAAGGAGGTAGCCAAGTAGTATTTCTTTGCTCTCTTTACTCAACAAAATGAAGGAGTCATCCCAAGCACAAAATAACTTCTAGAACATATTTTGAATATAATAACCTTTGAGGAAAATAGAATCTTGGTACAATTAGTAGAGTCGAGGAAATTAAAAATGTGATTTAGAGCTTGGAACCTAATAAATCCTTTAGCCCAAATGGGTTTACTATATCATTTTTTAAGGTCTTTTAGGACCTAATCAAATATGTTGTTAAGAGAATGCTTTAGTATGTGCATCAATCATGCAAATTAGGTGGCAATATAACTTCTTCTTTCTTGGTTCTAACATCAAAAGAAGTCAATCACTCTTCTTTTGTCAATTTTTATCCTATCTCCTTATGTAACTTCTCTTGTAAAATTATGACGAAAAATATCATTATTCATCTCAAAAGCTATCTACCGGGATTATTTATGCTAACCAAGGAGGATTCATGCATAATAGATAGATTATTGATAACATTGTTTTAGTGCAATAAACCATTTGCTCTAGTTTTAGAGCAAAAGAAAATTGAATGATTATAAAATTGGATGCAACAAATGCCTTCAATTGTGTCTAGCACCCCTTTCTCCTCAAGGCAATGGAATTCTTTTATTTCAGCCCTAGATTTGTACAATGGATAGGCTCTTGCATCAATACACCTTGGATAGACTTGTTAAACAATGGTTGACCAACATCCTTCTTTCAAAGTAATAGAGGTCTTAGAAAAGGTTACCCATTGTCCTCCCTCTTGTATATCATTACGGCTAATTCCCTAAATCACAAATAAGAAGTAAAAATGGTCATTGTAAATCTTCCAGGAATTCAAATCATCAGAGGAACAAAATATGTCAATAACTCCCAATTTGTCAATGATACTCTCTTTTTTAGAGGTGCTTCACTCACTATATCTCTAACGATCATTTGGATTATAGAATCTTTTTTATACACCTTAAGAGGGAAATTAACCACAAGAAGTGCCAAATTATTGCTCAAATGTAAATGCTTTGGTAATGCATTCCATTTCCCAAATTTTTCAATTTCCTTTAACTGAAAATTGGACCTCTTTTTGATATCTCATGATCCCAATATCTATAAGGAGTTCCTCATCACAATCCTAGCAAAGCATATTAGAGAATATAACATTTAAATTTGAATAATGGGGCTCTCTGTGGCTCAACCTGACTAGGCGGGTGATTTTTAAAAGGTTGTTTTATCCGCCTTGCACATTTATCAACACTTTGCTCTTATAGCTCCTTGATGCATTATGGATAAGGTTTCAATAAACATTAGAAAAAATTATGGGTAGGTGGGCAATCAACGATGAAAAGTATTGTCTCTTTAATTCAAAAAAGTTTAGAAATCCAAAAGATACAGGTGGCTTAAAATCAAAGAACCAACGTTGATGAATTTGGCATTTGGAGTGAAACTTATTTGGAGGTTGATCATTGGAAAACACACTTGGTGGGAAAAGGTTTTGTGGAAGAAATATTCCAGAGTGTGATTTTGATGTGCATATCTCTCTTTGAGAGAAAATAGAGGCTTTCCCATGCTAAATTTTTTGGAATATGCTACCCCCTCATTAAACAAAAACTAACATGGATCCCTCAAAATGGAAAATATATTAAAATTTAGGAAGTCATCATCCTTGGAAAGAAGAAATTGATCAATCAAATAGATTTGGTTCCTTTAAAAGCTTGTATGGATGAAAGGAAAATTCAATCTCTTTATGACATATCAAGATGGAATGAGATCATTGTTCACTAGTCAAAATGGAAATTTGATTTCCTTGTAGCCCCTTTGAGACCTTTAGTTAACTCTTGATCTTAGGCCCTCTCTAGATGCATTCCTCAAAACGAATCAGAAAAATAGAACAGAGGATGGGGTGGTTTACTTTACTTGGTAAGTGTAGGTTATGGCCATCTATTGGATGTGACTAACCCTACTACATGCTTGGAAATTTGGAAAACTATCTAGAATAATAATAGCCTTTCCAAGATTAACATTTTTTGCTGGATCTTGGGGATGAGAAAACTCTTACAACTAAGAACTTATAGAAAAAATGAGTGATTGGCATGTCTTGTGTAAAAGGGGTGAGGAAACGATTCAACACTATTCCTTGAGTGTAATTATATAAAGGAAGTTTGATCTTATGCAATTGTTGGTTTAAATCACAAAGTAAGATGGTCGTCCTCTTGGGACAAATCCTTCTCGCAATGGAGAAAAATGTACATTGGGAAGTTCACAGACAAGATGATTTTCAAAATATTATGGGGGAGCTCTTCTAAAATTTCTTAGCTAAAAAATATGGCTCGCTAAAAATAATAAAATATTTAACAATGAAGAAAGCACTTAGACACATCCCAGGGGATTAGCTTAATTGGTGATCGAATCAATGTGAAATTTGTGAAAACTGAGAGATCCAAGGTTCAAATCCCCCTGGTTGTGACCCGGTTTACGAAGAGGAGGACAGACCATAGACCCCCAGAGGTTTATTAGTAGTTACGTATCATGTGGGTTTCTCAATTCCTTTGGGATTAGAAAAAAATACTTAGACACAAAATATTGCAAAGGTCATCTCTCTTCTTATTGAGCATTTGTAACCTATAATACAATACATTTGCAGGACACAACATTAGACAATGGGGAGAAATTTTAGATGTCTCGATTCAATTTAAACCAACTTGAAACCTCAAAGACTAGAAAAACAACTCCTCATTACTCGCTTTACACTATTAGGATATTTAAAAAATAAAATAAAATCTAGAGTGGAAACTACAACAATATTCTTATGTTCTTTCCTTTTATGGAGCCTCCAAGAATAACCCAAGGGTGGCAAGTGCATGAGGAAGTCTTCATGATCCTAGTTGAAACAAAATAGCATACTATCCTTGGGTACTGGGATGTGTATCCAATAATCTTTCAAAAGAATACTCATTATGGAAAGGCATTGCCAATGATGAGAAAGAGGGCATCAAATCCTAGATGGGCCTGAGAATTTGATGTTAGTAATCAAAGAAATGATTGGAAAATTCGAACCTAGAGGAAAGAAATTAAACTCTCTTATACGTATAATTAAATAAATCATTACACATTTTGATTGAGTCTTATTCTACCCCATCAAATGTGAACTAAATAGTGAAGTGGATAATTAGGCCAATGTGGCTTCCTTCCTTGGGTCCAATGTTCTAAAAAAAACAAGATTAATGGCATTATCCTAATCCCTTGAGTTTATGAAAATTAGATCAATAAACATCCTTTACATCAATTTGCATGTATTTCAACTATACAACTAGAGGGCATACAAGATCATTGGTGAGATGTGGTCTTCCCACTTCCCTCACTTGCTTTGAATAGGTTCATGTGTGATTAGTTAATGCAGCGCTTAAGACTCCCACAAGAAATATGGGATAATGTTTTCTCCTTGACTCATCTGCTTATGCTCATTAGTAGAGTTGGTCTGGTTTCTATAGAGGTTGATAACAAGGAATGTATTTGACAATGGCGCAAGGGAGATTTTACCCTTGGCTGTTGGAATTTTGAGTCTCTTCGTTAGCTCAAATAAAGGATTTTAATCAAGCCACCCCTAGGTCAAGCCAGGTCCTTCACGCAAGTAACTTTCATTTTGTTGGCCAAACAATCCTAGCTTCTTGGCACTTCTCCTCATTTTTCATTCTTTCAGGTGGTGTTATTGTTGCTATTAGTCTACATTACTCTTTGGTGGTCTTTCAGTCTCAGATTGAGAGGAAGATTCATTGTGTGGGTTATGAGTGGTTTGTGTATTTACAATGTTCCTTTAATTTGAGCTTTGCTTACCTTGAGGTGAAGAATTTTGATGAGACAAGTATGGATCAAACAAATCAGATGGAAATTCACAAGGTGCTTCCTAGGCATGAGGAGATAAACTAGGAAACTAACATTGCCTTGATGGTCATCTCATCTAAGGTCAAAACTTGAATAACCTGACACCACCCATAATATGATGTAATGTCCCCATTTTCAGTTTCCCTTATGATGTGGCTAGGACTGATTTCCAAGGTTGGTGACAACTTGGTAATAGGAGTGAGAATTTGTTATGAGTGGGCCTGAAAATGAAGCCTACCATGAATAAGGACATCAATAGGGAGATGCAAAGAGAACTTTGAAAGCTTGAAAAGAAGAGATGAGAGCTCCAAGAGTGTACCATGCTTGAAGATCAAAAGATGGAGTCAAGGAGCTTGTCCACAATGAGAATATATGTGTCTTAGCCATGACCATATACAATGTCTTAGTGAGTAACAATGTATGAGATTTAGAATCATGCATGGCTTGTCCTTTGTAAGGATTTTCTTGAGCAAAATGAATGTATGTTAATTATGGTGCATTTGATTGCTACTATGAATCTAGTGCGTTTTATTACTTGAAAGTTTTTATCTAATTACTAGATGCAAATTCCATTATCTTATTTGAACTCACCAGAGTGTTGAAACTCATTTATTATTTCTTTTAATGTTTTTAGGTATTGTTATTAATCACCTTAAATAATTTATGGGCTATGTAAAACATACCCATGGCACCATTACACAACTTGATTTCTCTTCCATAGCGAATCAATTTTACGTTATCTTTTCTCAATTGAGAATTTTCTTTATTATTTGTGGTGAATGGTAATGAATGATTGAAGAATCATTTTAAAACTATAATATTTAAGAATACACAACCTATATTCTGATTAAGATGTAATCTTCCTACAAAGCATTTTTTTACAATCTAATAGTGAAAAGAGGAAATAAAGTATTTTTCTTATTATACAATTGGCATCCATGTTGATGAAATAGACATGCCACAAGCCTACTATTTACACATCATGAGAGGAGGATGAGAATTAGGAGGGAGAAGAAGAATAAGGAATGATTCACAACAACCTTATAATCTTGAACCTAGATAACATTGAACCTTGCAAGCATGTTTACAACAAACTTTTGGGTCCTGAACTTATGGTACATTTTTTAGGTTCCAAACAACATTTATGGGATTTTCATCTCAAGTAGATTAAATGGCAAAGGATTTGATCGAAGCAGATATGGGCGACCACCCACCTATTCCACTAGCTCAAAGCACAATTCTCTAGCTTGGTAGTTTTTTTATATATATTTTTGGGTGTTGACGTGATATTGGCCTAGGTCACAACCATGGGTTGTGGCTTAGGTCTGCTTGGAATGTGTACTTATTAGTTATACCTTTCCAATGGGTTACCAAGCATGCCAACACAAAGAGTAAATGCAAGAGTTACAACCTTAGGAAGTTGACGTACCAACTAACCCCACCAAGGCCAAAAGAACTTTTGACATTTCATCTCTTAGGGCCAGGTTTTGGGATTTTTAGGGTTTCCTCATTGTTTCTTTATGTTAAAATGGCCTTTTGACCTCATTTTAAGGTTCTCTACAAAATGTATGTAGCCATCACATCCCTTCTCATAGATAGATTACCATCATTAGAGCAAGTTTGTTTCATTTCCACATTTTTTAACAGTTCTAGCACATTCCATTTATTAATAGAAGTCAAGTTTTATAGTGCATCTATGTTTTTGTTTTAAATTTGTATTCCATTTCATTCCCTTCATAAATTTGGATCCATATTCCCTCGGTTTTTATGTCCCTTCATATAAGCCTTATCAAGATATTTCCAATGAGTTAAGAATGCCCCAAAAGAAGTTCATAAGAAAAAATTATACCCTTGGGACATTAATATACTAACCAGGCTGCCAAAGGCCCATATATTTTCACCACCTTATCTTTGAGGGTTAGGATTTTTGGATTTTGGGGTTTCTACCTCTCAAGGTCTGGGACATTATGATATAATGTAGTTTCAACCTCTTGTTATGTCCTTGTTATGAATAAAATAATGAAGTTAATGCAATGAAGAGGAAAAATGTGCAACTCTATGTTTTGTTGGTTCTTCCCAATTAAGATTTTCAAAAGTAAATTCATCTATATTGGATGTGTTTGTGCTATTATTTCAAAATTAACAGAATCTTATGTTCATTTATGCATTCGTGACCTGTAGGTTACATGTTCTCAATATGTTTGATGAAATGACTATCATGGTTAGGCTTGGTTAGGTTAATTTTTTATCAAAGTTTTGTATGAATGGTTTTGTCCTACTGTTATTTATCATTCTGGAAAGTCTCATTGAGTTATGGGGCAATGGTTTGGAGGCTGGCCTGGAATTTAGGCTTAGAATCTGGGACTGAACCCTTTGAACTAAGGAATTTGGGTCATAATCGCACCCTGGTAGCCTTATTCATGTGGTTGGAGGCCCTCAACTGCATGGGGCCCTTGTCATGCATGAAGTTGGGAGCCCAGGTCATTGAAAAGGCATTGCAGCTCAGGGTTTGGGCACTAGGAGTGGTTGTTTGGCTCTTGAGTGTCTTGCAGTTCCTGAGGAAGGTGAGTAAGGTTTCAGTTTTTCTATTTCAGTTCCTTAACTATACTTAGGAGGTTGAGTCACGTCATAGTAACCCTGAGCTCATGTTTACTCGAGAAGGTCAGTGAAAGTGAGTAAATGTGGGAGGTGGCATTACAGGGTGGTATCAAAGCATGGTTCAAATACTTGGATTGGATATGGTTATGGTTATACTATTTAGCCCATCCAGCGAAATGTATATGGTTATGCATGCATAGTAGGTCAAGCATGCATCGTAGTGGTCATTATGCAGTTTGTGTCATCATGATGTTATTGGTGTGTTATGTTGATGATATGTTGGCTGAGATGGAGCAGAAGATGTAGGTTATCAAAGTAAGGTGGCAAGATTGGACCTCGGGGTAAGATCAAATTGTCATACAAGTATTATACATTTGGCATGCATGTATGATGATTAATGATTGTGGTTATATACATTCCTGTCATTCTATTGTTGTTGTGGTTACACGCATGATATATGTTATTTAATCAGTGCGGTCATATGCACGTGCATTGGTTAGTCATGCATGGTAGTTAATTTGTTGTTATATGCATTGCAGTCATACACATGATGATTATGGTCATTACAATTAAGATCTTGATGTAATTATGTATTGTGCTAGTTTTGATTGACCTGTGCAGATGGTTATGGTTAGGATATTCAGGTATGAGTCAACATACGTGTGATGTTGTGTCATACTAATCTAGGCTAACTTGTGCAGATGTTATAACCTCCCCTGAGGTACACTGACGTATGAGTTTGATTATGTCATATATTTGGTTTATCTAACATGGTATGTTTACAGCTTGTCTGAATGTTTGATTAATTGCATGATATGAGTTTGTGTTTATAAGATTGATTGAAGGAATGATATTGTTTTAAGATGGTTGTACTAACATAATGTGTGTTGAGACAATTGATATGTACTTGAGGCCAAGTGGGTGCTAGTTGTAGTAATATGACTTATGATTGTGAGTTGACTGTTGATTATAGCATGCTTGTTAGTCTTGGTAAATGTTGATTTCAAATTAATAGATACGATGTCTTGATCATTGGAACATGTGACTGACATGTGTGAACAATTGCAGGGCAACATGCTTGGTATTAGCATGACAATGTAGTAGTTGATTTGTTTATATATAACTAACGGTTGGGTGATGTGATAACATGTAATAAGACTCAATTGTGGCAAGGAAAAAGATAAAAGAAAGGAATTGGGTGAGAATCTTTTGGCTATGTTTGGGAACCGCAATTCCAAACGAAAGAGTGCTTGCATGAATACAAGTCTTCTTAACCTTGATTTTGTCTGACATTATGTGGATATGTGATATATTCCTAAACATGTATTTGATGGGTATAACAATTGGTTTCTAGTTATGGTTGGATTCGTCAAGGAGTTGGAGTCCCTTCAAAGATGATATATGTATGTGTTCAGTTACAAGGCAACGTGCTTGGTACAACAAGGTGAGGTAACTGGTATATTGTATATTTATTTATGCACTGGCAGTTATGTGTTTATGACAGTATGATGCATGGGATTCCATGGCAAAGAGACTACCATGAAATCTTGGAGAAGGCTCGGGTTGAGCTTTCCTTTGGAAGTATTGGGAAGCCATGGGGTTGAGTCATGGTGTTTGTTGCAAGTTTTGTGTTTTTGGTGCTTTGTGAATTATTTACGCTTGGTTTGCAATTTATTTATTTATTTATTTATTTAT